>MU227533.1:1321568-1343074 GCA_018584345.1 Thuja plicata | reverse complement strand
AGACCTAGGACCTGATATGCAACCAACAATGGAGACCTAATATGCAAGCATCAAAAACCAACCACAAGGCAATGCATGGGACCTCTACTCCATACTTTCAATTATGCCTTTTATTCTGCAATGTACTGTTGTTTTGACATGAAAAGAAAGATGAAATATCATTTGTATCATACATTCAGCTTGAATGCACAATGTAATTGATCAAAATTGTAATTTAGAAATTCTAGAATGTGATCAATTCTTAAAGTACAAAATGACATTTTCTGAAAATGAATGTAATTATGAAATGTTGATTAATAATACCTAAAGGATAATATTAATGGGACCTCTAAAATGCAATCTCTTCCTGCTTATGATTATTTTGATGCATGCTGAAAATTAGGATAACATGCATCTTGATCCTGAATGTTTTGATCTCCATGTCCATAGAATCCTTAACACTACTTTCTGATGTAGCCTTTAATGGAATTTGGGACATAGTAGGTTTTCTCCTGTCTAGGTAAAGATTAGAGACTTTACCAACAATGTGGAAGTATAGGTAGATAATCAAGGAGCCAAATCTGAATATTTTTCTCTTGTCATGCTTGATATCTCTAATGTTCTCAATTAGTTGTACGCGCAATATCTCACAGAGATTATAATATGTGTTATCTCTTGCCATCCTTATTGCTGCCAGAAAAGTAGTTGCGGACACACTATTTAGTTTGCTTGTGTGCTGAAACTTGTAACCAAGTATCATGGTGAGGATTTTGATGTCTTCTTCCACAATGGGATCAACATTCATCCCGCTCCTATCACTTCTAGATAAGCAAGCCTGCTCAACCTGTTTCTTTACATCCTTAGAATGGTTCCAACCTTGGAGAGTCCAGTCATCTCATGAATGAGGTCAGTAGTAATGTGGACAGGAACTTCACCAATCCAATACATATCATCATGTATCCTACTAAGTAGAATTTTAACCCATTCTAGTTCATAGAACTTATGCGCATTCGTGTACTCAAAAATAGGGTTATCAGTGAGATGTGAGTATTCATCCTTGAATGAGTAATTTGGTTTCATCATTGATGCCATGAGCATTTTTATGTTGTTTTCACCAACAAACTCCTTCTTACAATAGATGTAAGCGTGAATGTCCTCTACATGCACAAATCCTAGCAGAGTCTTGGAGAATGCCCCTTCTACATCATCTAGCATAGACTTGAATGGATGCTTCTTAAACACATATCTCTTTTTCTCAGAGATTTCAAACATTGTAGGAGTAGCAATTACTTACTTGTAACTTTCTTAAGTAGGATTTCATGAGATTTTGAAATGATGCGTCCGCTAGGGTTCTGTTTCAACTTTGATTAGTCTTGCTAACCAACCAATGGTTTATCCTTCAACACTTTGATACTAACTTCTATTTTTCTCTCTGAATTCTCAATCTTGAATGCAAAGTGAGGATAAGGGATCTTTTACTGACTTATATAAAAGGTTATTACATTTAATGTTTGTTGTCATAACGTGGTTTACTGTGAATTTCAATCTTTGTTCTTTTTGAAGTACAAGCTTTGCATCCATGCATACTTCCTTAATTTGTCACCAAATACATGAATCCATAGGTGCATACTCGGAGGTGAGTATGCCATCTGCACAGGGGTTTAGAGCTAGAATAGCTCCCCCTAAGACCAAGAAGTTCAACTTAACAAGAAGTAGAAGGTGCGTCCACTATGGATGCATCTACTACTTTGTTCTCATCATTATCTTTCTTTACTTCAACCCATATTTTACCTGAATCTTCTGTAGCTTTCACAAACTTGACCTCACCAGATTCTTCAAATAGTGAACCTTTAGGCTTTTCTTCTTTTTGTGTTCTGGACCTGCAAAACCTTGAGATATGTCATGCTTTGTTACATGAGTGACAGATGATTGAAGTTCTATTGATAATGTTTTTCATGCTGAACTTCTTGGTTGTGTGTCCATTATAATTACATAGCTGACATGTAATGTTCTGATAGTTTATATGTGGTTTATTTCTCTGATTGTATTGATTTATATTTCTTTGGTCCTGCTGTGATTGATTTCTTTGACTTGTTCTGCAATGAATAGCCCTATCACCAAATTTATTATAGGAACAACAATAACCATTGAAAGGTCTTACGTCTTTACAATATATTTCCAAGTACACATGCTTGTTACAAGAATAACAAGTTCAGTTAATTATCTTGTGTTCATCTTTAGGATTTTGTGTATTACCCTCTGCAAGATTCTCAATTTTCTATGCTTCTGTGGATTCTTCTTGTGATTTCTTTCTTTCTTGCATTTCATTGATTTCAATTTGAGCTACACTATATCCAACACCAATAGTATCACCTTTTATCTTTTGTGCATGAATTTGTGATTGAATTAGATCAGAACTTGTATGTGATTTCTCAATTTTATCTTTTGCTTCTATTAATTCACATTTAATCTTTTTCTTGATGTTTTCCAACTCCAAGATCTTCATATTTTCTTGCATAAGTTCATCATATAATTGTTTAATTTCTTTGGTATTTTCTTCAAAAGAAGTTAGGCTATCAGTAAGTTGTTCATTCAGATCTTCAATCTTGTCCTTCAAAGACATGTTTTATTCACTCAACTTTTTGACCATTTTTCCAAAATCATTTGTAGAGCAATCATTCAGATCTTTCCTTAATTTTTTGATAAGCATTTGGGAGCCATCAACTTTTAGTTTAAGTTATTCATTTTCTTTTTGAGATCTTTCAAGCTCATCAAGGGTTGCTTCAAGATTCTTTTTCAGATGTTTCTTAGCTTCTGAATCCATGGTCTCCTCAAGTGGTTAAACTTTCTTTCAGAGGACCAGAGCTCTGATACCAATTGTTAGAAACACTGAGAGGGGGGGTGAATCAGTGTTTTTCAATTATATTTATTTCAAAAATTTTAAACTTACATCAAATAGATAACAAATGAAGCATAACATAATAACACATAACACAATATATGATTACGGGGAAACCTTGATCAGAGGAAAACCCCGGTGGGAATTAGTAGCCACAAATGATTGTACTAGTCTTATGAACCTGTTAGAGTTCCTTTGCCCTGTTAGGAGAATTCTTTACAATGCAAGTACAATGACCCTGTTAGGAGTCTTTACAAAACCATGTTAAAGGTGGTTGGCTCACTGCTAGAGCTCACTTCTCAATAGGATGAAGGCTACAACCTTTAGATAATAGATATACACTATATCAAAAAGATGAATTATTGTTCTGACATAGTTGCATGATCAGTTCCGTTTATGCGCTGATGCTTTAATCTCTTGAAGACTTATACTTCATACTAATTTGCTTATATTTCTCTTCTGAATATCTTCTCTACTTATTTTCCATTCACACACATAATACAAAAGTGCATGTCTATTATATATACATGCCTGAATAGACGCAGCCAAAAATAAGACCTTAGTCGGCCCAAACACAACATACACAATGCTTCCAAAAAAATTGGCTTAAGAATGTTTACATGAGTGTTAAAGACATATTTACAAAAATTTTACAATAGGCACATAGCCATTACAAAATAAAATATTATGTGCTAATCCAAAATCTGAGGTCGGCCTCATGCTCTGTATTCTAAACTGCTAGTGGCACTTTAACCTGCTATAACTTCTCTGTACTATCATACCATACCATGCGTGTATATTCTAAGCTTATTAACATATCAAAAATCTTAAATATGGAGGCACATAGTCTGACTCAATCGTATGCATGTGCACTAGTGCTCTGATCAACTGCATATCTCTGTACTGCTCTATTTTCTGTACTTAGCCAATTTTGATCTTCAAAGTTTATTGTCAAAACTTCATATGACTTTGTTGCCATAATGACAACACAAAATAAGTCATATAGACCCTAAGTGTCAACTTTCCAACACTAACTGCAACTAACTAAAAGAAACTAACTATGTGCAAAGCACTTATTCACACCAACTAACCTCAAAAGAAACGCTTGAGGTGGATCCCATTAACTGGGATTGACAATTCTTCTCCTTCCATATTTGAGAGATGAAAAAAATTATGGGCCTTGCATCCTATAATCACAAATGGACCATCCCAAATGGCATCAATTTTTGAATGCTTACCAGGTCTACTTTTCATCTCATCCCATTTCAGAACTAAATCACCTTCTTGAAACACTCTTACGATAGCTTTTTTGTCAAATGTCTTCTTCATTTGGACATGATGTTCTTCCAACTTTTGAAAAGATTCTTTCCTAGTCTCTTCTAACTATATCAATTTAGCCAATCTTACCTCCATAGGCTGCTGGTCTAGAAGATCCAATTCCTTGATAAGGCTCAAACTGGGAAAATCTACCAAAATTGGCAACCTTGCCTCTCTTCCATAAACCAGCTTATAAGGTGAGTTACTTGTTGAGCATTTTGGGGTGATCCTATCAGCCCACAAGGCTTGCTTTAACTTTCTGCTCCACACTCACTGGTTGTCTTCAATAGTCCTCTTGATGATGTGAATCAGATTTTTATTTGTTGATTCAGCTTGTCCATTACCCTGTGGGTAATAATTGGATGAGGTACTAAGATAAACATTTTTCTTTACTGCCCAATCAGTAATTCTTGTGCCCAAAAATGCCAAATCATTATTGAAAACAATAGATTCAGGTGCTCTGAATCTTGCAATCAGATCTTCATAGAAATTTAGAACTGAAGTCTCATTTGCATCTTCTAATGCAACAACCTCAGTCCACTTAGTAAAATAATATGTTGTTGTCAATATATATCTATGACCTGAACTTGATGATGGGTTTATGGAGCCAATAAAATCTAGACCCCACTTGACAAAAGGTTGTTCAACTTGAATTGGATTAAGAGGTAAAGCTGCTAACCTTTGCTTGTGTGAAAAAATAGCACATTGCAAACACCTTCTCACCCAAATGAAGGCATCCTTGTATAGGCTTGGCCAAAAATAGCCATACTTCATTATCTTCAATGTGTTTTCCTTGTAGAAAAATGGCCACCTACTGATCCATCATGGAATTCTTCTAGCACTTTGTCAGTTTAATCTCCACTGATGCATCTCAGCAATACACCATTATAATCCCTCCTATACAATACATTATTTAGCAAACAGTAGGGAATGGATTGCAATCTATAATACCTCATTTTTTATCTTTCCAAACCTTCAGGACAACATCATGTTTGCAAGAAAACCATCATATCATTTACCCAATCATTCTGCAAATCTGGGACAGCAACTTGTTCACTGTCTTCTAAAGCCAAAATTGCTTCAGAATCACTTTTTGGAGTGTTATCTCCATTTCTAACAAGCTGTTCACATAAACCCTTACCTCTTACCAGCTTTTAACTTTAATCTCAATGTCATACTCCATTGCCTTTGTGATCTAGCCAGCTCTTTTGGTGTTGAAATCTTTATTCAGCAAAAACTCCTTGACAAAAGGATGTGCAACCATCAAATTTATCTTATTGTTAGAAAGCATATGTCTGAATTTCTTTAGACTTCTAATTAAAAAAAGTACATGCTTTTCAACAAATGAATAATGCAGTTCATAGTCTTTAAGTCCTTGACTGAAAAAGGCTATTGGCTGCTTACAAGCTATGTCATTTTTCTGAACTAACATGGCAGCAATACTATCAACATTCTCATATGCATACAAAATTAAATCCTTTAAAAAATTAGGATTTAACAAGGTAGGGGCAGTAGCTAATGCTTCCCTAATCAATTCAAAACAGAGTTTGTCTTCTTTGGTCCATTTGAAAGCAATATTTTTCTTGAGCATGGCAGTTAATGGCATTAGTAATCCAACAATATCTGGAATGAATCTTCTAAAAAAGTTGATTCTTCCTAAAAATTTTGAAGGCCCTTTTTGTGAAGAGGAAGTGGTAAGGCAAGAATAGAACTTACTCTTTTGGGTTCAATAGTGATACCCTCCTTTGAAACAATAAATCCCGGCAATTTACCTTCCTGGAAAACAAATATACTCTTCTTGGGATTTAAAGAAATATCATACTCCCTGCATCTCTCAAAGATAACTCTTAAATGTTGAAAGTGTTCTGATGCATTCTTTGAGAAAATAGTTATATCATCCAAATAAATAAGTACAAACCTGTACATCAAATTTATGAAGGCCTTGTCCATATCCTTCTGAAAGGTTGCACCTACATTAGATAGTCTAAATGGCATTTTTTGATAAGCCATAGTTCCCCATTTGGTTGTAAATGTTGCCTTGAATCTATCCTCTTCCTTCACCAATATATGGTTTTAACCAGAGAAACCATCCAGCAATAAGAACCATTCTGAACCTAAAACAACCTGCAAGATCTGTTCCATTGAAGGCAAAGGATGTCTATCCTTTAATGAAGCTTTGTTCAAGTCACAAAAATCAACACATAATCTGATTTCTCCATTCTTTTTCCTAACAAGAACCAGATTGGATACCCATGAAGTATGTTTTATTGGAAAAATGATATTGCTCTCAATCAGCTTATTTAATTCTTTAATCATGAGAGGCTCTAGTTTTGGATTTATTGGCCTCTATTTTTGCCTACCTAGCTTGGTTCCTGGTTCTAATTCAATTGAATGCTGAGAAATACTAGGATCAAATCCTTTCAAATCTAAATAACTCCAAGAAATAATGTCATGAAATTCATTGCATTAGTTAACAAAGGTTTTACATTTTTCAGGTGTACATACCTTTCCAATTTTCAGCACTTTATCCTTTGCAACAACAATTTCCTCATAATGCTCCTCTTTAATCTACAAGTTGGATTTATCCTTTTTAAATTGATCATTAGTACCAAACATAGATTCTAAGGTCACAAGACCTTTAGGCATTTTATTTATCCTTATTTGAATGATCTGGTCTTCATATTGCTCCTGCAATCTTTGCTGATTTGGTTGTGCAAACTCAGCCTCTTTTCTCAAAAAGTTAACAATATGTTGGTCAGATTCAAAAACTTGCCAACAATCAGCATTTTTAGGGACAACAGGTCTAACAATTACTTTAACATAATTCAGCCCCTTACTATTGCTGATTTCTGTTGGAATATCGTACTGGGCTCCAACAGCAGCAAGCCTATCAGCATGTTTGTTCTGATTTCTAGGAATAGATTGCAGATTAAAAGCTTCAAAACCTTTAATCAAATCCCATACAACATGCTTGTAATTTTTTAATAAATCATTCTTAGTTGCATGAATATTTCTAACTTGATTCACAATTAATTCTGAATCACCATAAACTTGCAAATAGCTAATACCTCTTTTAATGGCCCACTTCAATCCATTTACGAGGGCTTCATATTCAGCAACATTGTTTGTACAACTAAAAGTGAATCTAAAAGAAGCATAATACCTTTCATTTGCTGGTGAAACCAGCATACAACCCCCTCCTGCACCTATTTTTCTAAGTGATCCATCAAAAAATAGATTCCAAACAGCATTAGATTGTTGTTCTGGATCTAAATCTGCACCTTTTTCCACCGTTAGAAGAAAATCAGAAACCTCATGGATAACATAGTTACCCAAACTTAGCTCCTCAATCTGTTCATCTGAAATTCTTACATTTTCAGTAGCCCAATCATCTAACAAAACATCGGGAATTTTACTTATTTGTGTTTGAGCTTCAAAAACATCAGATATTTCCTCTTGATCAAATAACACAATTGTTGATTCATTTCCAGCACTAGCAACATACTGTTCAACACATAATTTTGCAATGGGTTCTGAGGGTATAGTAACCTTAGTATTGTACCCTGTGCAAAAAAGCATGTGAGTCCAGTCTGTTGATAGATAACCTCCTATCTTGGCAGTAAATTCTTGTGACAAGCATATAGAGAAGTTAGGAGGAAAATCTATAATATACACATCCATAGGAACTGAAAAACTAGGACAAACATGCAGAGTTAAGTCAAGATTCCTTATAACTCCTATAGTTGCAACTGATGTCCCATCTAATTGAACTACCCCTCTTTCAAGTGGATCATATTTGAAGCCTAGCTGGTCTACAATTTTCTTTGGCATAACCGAGCTAGTAGCACCAGAATCAATCATGCAATTGTGAACTAGGTGTTGTCCTATAATGATAGTGACATAAAATGGAGGAGGTTTGATTAACTTAGTTGATTGTTGGGATGTACTTGCATTTGCAGCAACTAAAACCTTAGGGATTTTCTTAGACAAAAATTCATCAGATAGTGTAAGTGCTTGTAATGCCTCTTGTAACATGTCCTTTTGGCCTGGAAGAGCGAAAACATCTCACATGGAAAAGGGAACATTTGTCTTTTTTAAATGATCAACAATATTGAAGTTCTGAACACTAACCTTTTGGTGTTGTTTTAAAATAGCAAGCTCATTTTTTATTTGAATTGACTATTCTGCTCCTTTTTGAGCTTGTAAATACTGCTTTGTTTTCTATTGTACTGTAATAGCAGGCTGTTGTACTTTATCATTTGCTTGTTGGTCATTTACAGCCTTCACTTTTGACCTAGTTCCTATTGTTATAGGTCTCCACACTTGGTTTGGATCAACATTTGCTGTTAAAATAGCATCATCATTACTGAAATTAACCAAAGATACATCAGGATTACCTTGTGTTTGTGATTGATCATACTGTACCTATATTTGGCTATTAACCAGCTATCCCTTTAGAACATCCTGTCTTCTAGCTTCAAGCGCATGAGGGCAATCCAGTCAAAAATTCCCATCATTGCATGTGTTACACCATTTTTCTTCTTGTACATAATTAACTTGAGTAATTATTGTTAAATCCTTGGAAGTACTCAGAGTTTCATAATTATATGCTTGACCACCTCTTTGATTGTAACTTCTTTGCTTCCCTTGAGCTTGTCTTGGCTGATTTGAACTGGAAGCTTGATTCAATGGCCTATTCTGCTGATAAGAAGCTTGTGGATGTCTATTGTATTGGCCTTGTTTCCTCTTTAGGTTCATTATATCATTTCCATAATTCTGAAAAGTTCTCAAAATGTTGTCATTTGTATCTTTTAGCTCCATAGCCTGCTCCTTTATCTCTCTAATAGGAGTTGAAGCAGCATGTTCTTCTGCTACAACCTACATATTAAGTGTTGGCAATGGGGGAACAATAGCAATAGGTGGTATGGTAACTGGTACAACTGGTTGTATCTCTGCACAATAAGGCATTGGAGGCCTTGGAGGTAATTTTCTAGCTTGTATCAAGTTGTTCTCAGCTCTAATAGCAACATCATAAGCATTAGGTAAAGTATTACCTCCCATAGATTGTATCATAAGCACAATATCACTGTTAAATGCTTTCAAAAAGAAAAGAAATGCATAGTCATTAGATGGTTTAACAGATCTTGGAATTCTGTCCCAAGTTCCTTGAAAATGAAAATTGAAGTCAGAAATATGCTCATTGATATTCCTCTTAATAGTAGTTAACTGCTCAACCAAAGACAAATTATCTAACCTATCTTCAAACTTATTGGTCAAAACAGTCCCTAACTCATCCCATGTAGCAATAGAATTAACTGGAAAACTTCTAAACCAAATTAATGTTTTCCCCTTGAGTGAAGTTGCTAATAGTTTCAATGCTACATCATCATGGGTAACTTGATGGAATCCACACAGAGTAGCGATATCTTTAATATGCTCAATTGCTGAAATTTGATACTCACCATTAAAATACGTCAAACCTTTTAGTGCCGCTGGTGGAATGTCATGATGAGAAGCTTTTTGTAATGGGCTATCAGCATCAAAGGACACAAAAGGCAAATTTTGAGCCATCTGTACTGGTGGTACTTGTTGTTGTTGGACTACAGGCGGTACAATAGATTTGTTAGATTGAGTTACCTTCCTTTGATGTGTTTTCAATCCTGGGGTAGCAGTACCACTTGTGGATGCTACAGTAGCGAACTGATCCTTTGATGGATTCCTCAAAAATGGGTAATTCTGATCCAGAATTGTCAATAATACATAAATCTTCATGAAAACTGAAATCTTCAATAATTACCTCTTGGCTTTCAGAAATGGCAGCTTGGTCCTCAAAGATAGGATTTTTTGAATAGTGAAAAATGAGACCCCGGCAAAGAGGCTCTTTCTCATGTAGCTTGAGATTCTCTGCTTCTTCTTGTTGATATTTTGCCTCTTCTACTAGGTTGTAAATCTTGATAAATGAATCCTTCACTGTTTTCTCTTGTCGGAGTTCTTCTCATCAAGATAAATCTGCAACTGAATCTATAATAAAACCTTTAACTAGAGTCACCAGGTGCTTGGTAAAATACCTTCAAAGGAAAAACTACTATTGTACACAACAAAATAGAAATGAGAAATAATAACTTTGAAAGAACTATGTAGCAGTTTATGTCCCACCGGGCGTGCCAAAAATTGTTGTCAATCAGGATTGCGCCTATAGCTTGATTTGGAATCTAGCTATCCTGTTGAAACATGGAAACATTCTCCTTGGTGGAAGAGAGAATGAGTCTCTGGATTCTAGGTTGGTTCCTATTGAATTTGGAATATCACCTAATACTGATTTTTGTGGTTTTGGGAAAAGGGAGAAGGATAACTAAAAAAAATGAATACTGATTACTAAGGTGATACACCAAAATGGATTCAGATTTGTTAGAATTGTAAATATGTACCTATAGGACATACATTACTGAACTCTACAATAATTTTCACTTCACAACACCTAGGATGACCAAGAATTTACTATTAGGGTTTGGTGCCACTAATGGTAAAAATTCAACCAATAAACAAGTACTTTCTGCAAAAGGTTTATTCTTTATAAATCAGAATAGGAATTTGGAACAATTCACTAATCTATGCTTAAAAGGCACAATACACTTAAATGCAAAAAACTTGGAAGGATAGATATAAATACTCAGAAAATATATACGAATAATAAGGTCATCTCTATTATCTTCAAAAATCTGCACAAATGGTTACAAAATACAAGGAAAAGATGCAAAGAAACAATATGTTCACTAATACCTCTTAATCCCCAAATTCGGAACCTCTACAAATGAATAAGAAGTTTAGTTATATAGCCCCTAAGGCCAATTTCAAAAATGAAATCCCCCCTCAAAAGGTGCTCCTAAATAGATAGATACTCCTAAATTTTAGGCTCAAATGATGCCCCAAAAATAGAGCCTCCAAAAGACCTCCATGATCTCTAAAACCCTAAATTTATGGCATAAGTGATCCCAAAAATCTAATCCTCCAAGTAATAATATCTTAATGTTGATATTTGGAAGAATTACATCTTTTATAATATACCTTAATATATATCAAAGAATATATTAAAACATCTAAAATATATCCCAAAATAACCTAAGATGTAAATTCAACCTAAAACCCTAACTCGAAAGTATGAGTAAAAAGCCCTATCAAAACTGACATCCTATCCTAATGGTCAACATGACCCATATCTATCACTGTCATGGCATGTGATGAAGTTGTCGTGGCACTTGAAATGGTGCATAGAGCTTTAACTCTCTCTGCATCGTGGACTCCAAAGTTTATGAAATTTCAACATAGGCATTTTTTTGCACTTCATTTGTATTCTGTAGCTTTTGGAAAAAAAAAGAGTTTAGGGTTTGTGCCACCATGCTTGTCTGAACTCAGACTCTATTTTGTTGTTTTCAAGACTGGTACTATTTTTTATCTTTGACTGTGTCTTCATTCTTTTGAGTATAAACTCATACTGTAATTGGAAGTAACAATAATGAAGAGCTCGGGCTCTCTCTATCATATATGTCGACTTGCAACTTGGGAGACTTCTGAATATGAACTCGGCTTCTATTTGATTTATTTTTCTTGGCATTTGTGAGTTATTTCTAATTAATCTACATGTTCTAAACTGGAGGCATCGTGGGTTCTTTGTAAGTAATCTGCATGTTCTAAACTCAAGCATGAAGTTTGAGTTTGCATGAAGAGGAGCTCGGGCTCCATACAGTTGAACTTTGAGTTACCTTTTGTTTCTTTACCATGGCCTCCACTATTATTATTATGCCATGAATAATGGCATTTTTTGCATGCATGTATTGAACTCGGGCTTTCCATACGAAGTCTGAATCCACTAGAACTTTGCATGGAATCATACACCTTGAAATATGCCACTACTTTCTTGGCTTTTTGATAAGAAGCTCAAGCTTCTAGCACTTCAAACTTATTGTATCATATTAGTGTTATCATTAAGCTTTGAAGACCAGCCTTCAGCTTAAACTATGAAGGAAGATTCACAGCCCGTGAATGATGTATTCAAGCTACAACTCCTTTCTCAGCCTTGACCTGGTGTTTGAGTGTGTCCTTCCTTAGAAACTGATGCTTGACTGTGAGTCTCCTTCTCAGCTTAAGGCTTTGTAACTCATGTCCTGTGGGTATTTTTACATTTTGAATCAAGGCCTTGAGCTTGAACTCAAACTCAAGCTCCTTTCTCTTTCAGTCATGGCTCCGAATGGCATGAATCCTTGTTGTGATCTTGGCGGTGACTTAAGACTCGATCTCAGTGTGACTTAATCTTTGGCTATAACTGGTAAGCACAATTTCTTTTAACCGGTAAGCACAATTTCTTTTAACTGGTAACACTTTTTTATGAAGTTTGTTTGTTTTCCCTCTTTTGATGTGAGATTTTCTTTCCTTGACAGTGCCCGACAGCCTCCATGATTAATGGGCTTTGAACTTTGAGTTAAACCACTGTAAGCTAGGACTAAGTCTGAGCTATGGTTGAAAGATGTGGAGTTATCTTTTATGAAATTGGTCTTGAAACTTGGCATATTTCAGCCACAACTTCATACTTATTCCAAGCTTACAGTGTATAATGGACTGAAGCTTGAACTAACAGACACAATCTTTTGCATGAAATATGCTGATAAGTTTTATTGTACCCTTCATTTTCTTTGAAATAGGGATTTGTTATCCATTGAAATTCCATAGTTAGGTCTTGTAAAAGGAACTCCATGTCTGTAGCTTGAAAACATTAGTTTATTACATCTTTTACTCTATCTTCTTCTCTTTTGATATACACTTAAAATGTTGAAAAGAAATGATAGTCTATTTCTTCCAAGCTGCCATGAATGAACATTGGATAGCATAAAATAAAAAACCCACATATAATTAAAGTTGTGGCTTAACTTGTCATTTTGGGAAAAACTTAACATACACCAATCATTTTACACTGTTGCTTATAGCTCCATTGATAAATATATGAACTCCGATGCTCTCTGTCAGTTTGTACTTATAGATGTTTGCTTGTTATAAAAAACCACCTGGTTCACTGTTTTTATACTCTGCCATGCATGATATTTTAAACACTTTCAAAGATGATTTCTCTAATGTTGCACATTGAATTCTTGCAAGATATTAGTTCACTGTATACCAACCCTTGATGTAACACCAACACACACCAGTCACTTTTATTTTAATTTAATACGTCTCAGCTGAATAAAATGAACTGTTAAAGCTTCATTGTTACCAAATAGTGACCATGTATTTGATCTTTATAACACCAGTCATTACTAATTTATTTCACTAGAGCCTAAGAATCATTGTCTCTTATGCACCAGTCATTTTATTTCAAAGTGCTCCAGCTGATTAAAAATGAACAGTCATTTTTGAAAAACATTATTTTTCTTAAGCATTGAACACCCTAACTTCATTGGTGTAAACTACCATGTTTGAACTCAATCTCCTCTGTTTGTTGCTGAATATGAATCACTGATGCCAAATATGAATCCTTGACACAAGAAATGCAATAAGATGAACAAATGTTTATTTATTGTCTAAGAAGTTCAAGCACATGCTCGTGACACTCAAAGACATCAGAATTAAATTCAATGAAGTTTGAACACGGGCTTGTAACATCCATTAAATACATACGAATACCATTTTCATAACCTTTAAGCTCAGTTCTGTAGCATTTCTCTTTTGTTAATCAGCAACAATAGTGAATTCATTGAAAATGTATTTTGAATTTAACAATACTATTTGAACATGGCACTTCAAAAATATGCAAGACCAGTGATTATGTAGTTGTATCTTGGCAATTAAACTTGACTGTTTGGTAGTAATATGGCATTTTTCTGTAGCATCTTGCAAGGCATTTTGTACTGCATATTCTTCTCTGACTGTGATGTGAAAACCAATCAATTTTGAACACTGCAATATATTTTGTTAAGTTCTTCAAACAACAACATTGTAATCTTATTAGGTTAGTGAACATAATAAGTAATCTAGTTTATAAAAATGCCAAAAAGATGACACTTGTGAATCAAATTCAGATTGTTGGGTTCACTAATCTAACAAGCTCTTTCTATTTCTAAAAAAAGGTTTCTCAGTTAGAAACACTAAGTCCCTTTCATTCAGATATCTGGATTTGAAAATAAGAACAACATACATCAGAATGACCATTAATAGTAAAAGGTTTCATGTTTAAAAACAAGTCCCTTTAATCTTATCTTTCACTTAGTGTGGATGCACATTTCCTTATTACATTGAATTTACCAGATAGATATGCAGTATTCAAAGAATTGATTATAGTTGTATGTTGTTTGTGTTTCATGTATTGCTTAGATCCAGTTGGATCTAACACCATTTTCTCTCTCATGATACAGGTGAAAAACCCTAAATACTTAGTGAAGATGAAGACCTAAGACCTGGCACACAACCAGCTAACAACAAACATACAATAAGGCAATGCATGGGACCCCTACTCCATACTTCTATCATGTTTTCTATTCCGAAAATGTACTCTTTGATTGACATGAAATATGAAATATGAAAGGACACTTGTATACTACATTCAGTTTGAATGCACAATGTAATGATCATTTATTAATTTAAAAGTGTGAATCTGATCAATACTTAGAGTACAATAAAATATGATAATATGAATGTAATAGCAATGTATGCATCTTTATTGGCTGAACAAAAATGTTGAATAGGTGTACCGTTATGAAATCTTTCTGATGTTTATAGTTGTAATGTTGTATGTGTACTTTCATCTTCTGAATTTAAACAATTCTGCAACTTAAGACAGCAACTATAAAATCCATAATTCAATGTAAAAATAATTATCAATTTACCAATTTAGTGTGCATCTAAAATGATAACAGATACATCCTGAGCTAATTGAGTGGAACCCAAATAAACATAGTTCCTTGCTCACTTTACCTAATGGTTACGCTATATTTTGTTACTTAGATGTTGTTGAACCCTTAACTTCTTCCATCAAAAAACCTAGTGCGACATTAACGATGGAGGATATCAAGTTTCTTAGTCTAAAGAAAAATAAAAAGAAAAAGAGATCTGATGGTAAAAACAACATCGTGGTAGTATCAGATCCAAAAATAGTAAAAATAAAAGATGCATTTTAAGGTGAAAACCTCTCTGAGGCACCTGAGGATGGGAAAATTGATATACTTCCCGATCACCTATAGGAAAACATCATTTGTACTTATTGAACCAACACAACCAATAAATATGGGAACAACATAAACTCTACAAATGATACATCTTTATCAATCCTTGATAGAAGAGGAAAAGAAACAATTCATCCAGTTCTTTCAAGAAAATAAAATCCACTTTGTGTGGTCATACTCGTACATTCCAGGATTGGACCTTAATTTAATAATGCATCATTTATCGATAGCTCCTGGAGTGAAGAAAATTAAACAAAAGTTGAGAAAGATGCATCCTCATGTAGCGTTCTTAGCCAAGGTTGAATTGGAAAAGTTGATTAAAGATGGTTTTACCAAAGATATATCATATATGGAGTGTATTTCCAATATAGTTCCTATATCTAAGCCAGATAAATCTATTTGTGTATGTACCAAATTTTAGGATTTAAAGAGAGCTTTCCCCAAGGATGATTTCTGGCTCCTGAACATTGAAATGATTGTGGATCTAACAACGGGTTATGAAATGTATTCACTTATGGATGGATTGTATAGTTACAATAAAATTAGGATAGTAGTGGAAGATCAAGAGAAGATAGCATTCACATGTTCTTGGGGTACATTTTGTTGGAACATGATTTCGTTTGGACTCAAGAACACAGGTGCAACTTATCAATGGGAAATGACCACTATATTTCATGACATGATGCATAAGATCATGGAGCACTATGTTGATGATACCCTCGCAAAATCATAAAATAGAAAAAATCATATACAAGACTTGGGGAATATATTGAGAATAGAACAATTCAGACTTCGCCTTAATCCAAAGAAGTGTGTCTTTGGGGTGACCTCCAGGAAACTCCTAGGTTACATCATCTCAGCTAAAGGTATTGAGGTGACTCCAAAAAAGGTAAAAGCTATAATGGAGATGCAACCACCCAAAAGCATTATCAGATGAGAAAATTACAAGGAAAGCTTCAATCCATAAGATGATTCATTTCTCTACTAGCAGATAAAGTGCAATCGTTCACTAAGACATTACACAAATACCTTGAAATGAGATGACATGTGAGAAATCCTTCAATCAAATAAAGGAGTACTTGAATAATCCACCCATATTGATGTCTCCTATTCTATGGAATCTTTTTTTTATTATACATATCAGCAACAACAACATCATTGGAAGTTCTACTAGCACAATAGGATCAAATAGGAAAGGAAAGAGCCATTTATTACATCAGCAGAACACTAGTTTCATACGAAATCTATACTATCATTGAAAAGGAATGATTTTCCATAGTGTTTGCATCTCAAAATCTTAGACATTATATGTTGTCTCATTCAGTGAAACTTATAGCAAAGATTGATCCATTGAAGTATGTATTGAATAAAGCAAGATAGACGGGCAGGTTAGTGAAGTAGGTAATGATATTGAGAAAATTTGACATTGAGTACATTGACAAAAAATTTGTTAAGGGATAAGTAATAGTTGATCATCTGGCATATGCACCACTTCAATATGATAAACCTCTAAGCATTCATTTTCCTGATGATGCAATACTACATTTGACAAAATACTCATGGAAGATGTACTTTGACAGTTTGTTTACACAACAGGGATCTGGAGCCAACATACTTTTTATCATGCCACAAGGATACACCATTCCAAAAGCGTAGAAATTTTTTTTTTCGTGTACCAACAATATTTTTTAGTATGAAACTTTGGTAAATGGTCTTAAAATGGCAATCTAATCGAAGATAGTGGAGTTGCATGTTCATGGTGATTCTCAACTTATCATCAACCAAATTAACGATGACTATCAAAAAAAGGATGAAAGGATGATGTCATATAAGATAATGGTAGATGAATTGAAAATTTATTTTGTGTGCATCACTTTCCAACATATTCCAAGGATGGAAAGCAAAGCAGCCAATGAGATGGATACTTTATCCTCACTGCTTCAAATTCAAGAGGAGAAGATCTGTTATGAGTTTCTGGTGGAAGAATTACCCTATCCATCCTATGACTTCACTGAATCATGCTTACTTTTCCAAATAATATTCCATGACTCATCTTGTTACAGCCAAATATACTCTTACCTCAAGGATGGAAATGTTCCCAAAGACTTATCTAAAAATTAAAAAAAGAAGCCTAATTTGTAATGCATCGCATTGTTTAATCATTGGCAATGACTTGTATAGACGTGGTCTTGATGGAAATTTACTTAGGTGTTTAGAACTTGAAGAATCCAATAGTTCTCTACGATGATTTCATGAACGTATATGTAGATCACACTTGAACTGTCTAGCTTTGGCCAAGAAACTCTTACGAGTTGGATACTATTGGCCTACTATGGAGAAGGATGGAATTCAATTTACTAAATCATGTAAGAAGTGTCAGCTTCATGACAATATCATACATGATTTGGAAAGAGAGTTACTACCATTCATAATACATTGGTCATTTCAATAATGGGCCTTTGATCTAATTAGACAAATATATCCCTCGTCATCTAATGGACACGAGTTTATCATAATGGCCATAGAGTATTTCACGTAGTGGTTTGATGTCATCCCTTTGATCATGGTAAAAAGGTATCCATGTTTATCCTCAACTACATCATCTATAGGTATGGAATTCCCTCTTCTATTGTAACAAACAATGGGGTAATTTAAGAACAAGGACATTAATGAATTGTGTGAGAAGTTTCGCATAAAGTAGCATTCTTAATAAATCTACTACCTACAAGGGAATGGTTAGGCTGAAGCATCAAACAAGAATATATTGAAGATCTTACACTGCACATTAAACAACTCTGGTAGAGATTGGCATTTACGACTGAATCTAGCTCTATGGGCATATAGGACCAACATCAAAACACCAATGGGAGCTACCCTTTTTCTCTTGTTTATGGATCAAAAATAGTTCTACCTATTGAAGTGGAGTTTCCATCATTGATAATATCACTAAAAGGACTTGTCACTAATGAGGACTACCAAATCTCAAGAATCCAAGAGTTTGAATTACTAGATGAGTGCAGGCAAGAGGTGTTTGATCACCTAAGATTTTTCCATAAATAGATGTCCAGAGGATACAAAAATAAAGTGATACATAGAGAGTTTCAAGTAGGATATCTTGTGTTACAAGAGAATCTGAAGACACAAACAGATAGAGAACAAAAGGGAAAATTCAAACCCAACTAGATGGGACCCTTCATCATCACAATAGCATATGGCTCAAGTGCCTATCAACTCTCAACACCAAAAGGAGATCTACTTATAGATCCAATCAACACTATTCATATCAAGAGATTCTACACTTGACATCCTCAGTTTAACATGTTAGTACAATATATATTGATCCTGAGAAAATCCAAAAATAATAGATATTGATCCTAAAGAAATCAAAAAATAGTGGAAAACATTCTTGAAGAAAATAATAAAACATCAGAAAAAGGTCCTAAAAAAAATAGTGTTCTTGGTGAAAACCTAGCAAACAGGGACCTTGATACTAAAAATAAATAAAAAATAAATAAAAAGTACAAAAAAGTCAAAAAATAAGAAAAGTGCCTGAGTGAAAACCTGGTAAACATGCACCTTGGTAGAAAAAATAGAAATAAACTCCAAGTGGTGAAAACTTGGTAATCAAGTGTTGCTTGTAATCGGTTGCTCCATCTATCAATGCATTATTTGGTCATCTTTCTTGCATTGTCTTTTTCTCTTATATGTATATTCCAAATGCTTTTGCATCCTTATATATATGTGTTGGTCATGCATCTTGAAACCATAGCTTGGAGTTGAGTTATGTCTTATCCTCAGGTCAGTCCACCATCGTTGGGAGAAACTTCATCAACACAAAAATAGTGTTTCATTAACACCATGTAACGCAGAATGGTGTTTCATCAACACCACTACCTCAACAACGGTGTTCGTTCAACACCACCGATCAGATGTCTTATTTCCTTTAACTGGGGGGAGTTTTTAAAATCGTCACATTGGGTTGGCATTTATTCATCATTGGTCCACATATTATTTGTAATCAGACCTATCAAGCACTATGCTTATCTATCATTTCAACAAAAACAAAAAATGGTGTTTTTCAACACCACTCACTTGCCAACCAAAGATGTCTTTCAAACAATCTACCAACCGATGGTCTTATTTTACACTCTGATGTCCATGTCTTCATAGTAACTCAATTATTTCAATAAGTACTAGAGAACAAAGAAGAGGACACGACAATTTCCATTGTTTGTTGTCATTTGCTTCACTTTTTCTTATCATGTCTTCTGATTGACTCTATGATATCTTCGTACTAGAGGAGAAAGGATAGGGGGCATGATGTTTTCTTTGGTTGCTACATGTGGGATGTATCCAAACAATGTCTGGTGGGATAGATGTTTTGTGATGTCTATGATGATGAGCCCTATATATCATATAAGCTTCGAATATCATACAATGGCAATATAACATGCTTGGATTCTAAGCCACTATCAAATATATGTACTAGACGGAAGGGGGATCTCATTCCTTATTTGTTGAAATATCATGGATTTATGACTGTCATATTTCTTGAGGCATTCTCAGATGTCAATTAACTAGAAGGCCAAGGAAGGAATATGATATTTTCTTTGTCTACTTCTTATGGATATTTTTTTGATGATGTCAAAGGTCAAATAGTATGGGTGTATGTCATAAGAGCCTTCAAAATTTTGGTATGCCTTGCATACCTCAACTCTAAATATTTATACCCTAGATGGAGGTTGGGAAGATTATTCCTAATATATTTTATGCAACTGATACTCTGGTCATCATGGTTTCTCATATCTTGATGCTTGTATCAAATTGCAATATCAAATCTTGTGAAATCAATATTCATTTCACCATGGTCACCTGAGCACTTGTGGTGGTTGTACTTGATTAAAAATGTGAGAAAGGTGATATTTGTATCATCATGGTTAACTATGTACCAGTGGTGGTCATATCTACTTCTACATTATAAAAAGCTCAATGATGAAATGCATAACTAAATATCAAAAAAAATGACAAGACCCTCATAAAATAAGCATCCTAGGTTGCATTCATTTAGTGTTTCATTAATTTTCCTTGATTGAAATGAGCTAAACAAGACCATCTTCGCGAGGGAAAATCAATATTCAATGACATCAACATAAATTTGAACATGATTGAGTATCTCATAATATTGACACAAAAAAATAAGTGCATCACATGTTAGTAGAATTTATCATTCATTGCATCATGTATCCATGGCATCTACCATCTAATTATACATTTCATACATTGTGCATTGCATCCCCTTGAATAATCATAAAATAAATATTTTCATTGCAAATCAAATAAAAAGAACACCAAAGTGATTAACTAAATCATCATTTGCATCATCATTTAACATCAAGAAATTACATTGCATACATAATAAGGATCACACGCATATAACATATGACATCTCATTTGCATTCTCCTAGTAGTATCAAAGTAAATGCATACATTTCATATCCATATGCATCCATCTCTTAAACGAAATAAATAGCATAAACATAAGCATCGTGACATTATCATCACATGTAGAAAGCATCATAGAAGTATTGTTTAGGTTTAGAATTGTCACCCTAACTCAGGCATTAGCGTTACATGACAATTCCATCCTAACAATGGAAACATCTCCTAGTTGTGGGTAGACTATGAATGAAGAGGAATCTCTGGATTCTAGGCCGATTCCTATAAAATATGGAATATCACTTTCCTGATTTGCAATTTGTATATGGAAAAGGGAGAAAGTTTTAAAACTGAATGGGAAATGGGGTGATACACCAAGAATGAATTCAGACTTTTGATGAAAAGACAAAAAATTAATTCCAAATCACATATCAAAAGCTTGACCCTTCAAATCTCTAATCAACATATAGGCTAACAGACTTTACTACTAGGGTTAAACCACAAATAGCTCAGATAGTTCACAAACATACGTTTTCCATAAAAGGTTTTAAATAACTGATCACCTTAAGAAGGAATTTAGACACACTCACTTCTCTTGGATAACAATGAAAACAACACTTGCAAAGAAAGATGAAATAGGATCATAGAATCAAAACTCCACATATATG
>MU227533.1:1292071-1307358 GCA_018584345.1 Thuja plicata | reverse complement strand
CAAAAACCAACCACAAGGCAATGCATGGGACCTCTACTCCATACTTTCAATTATGCCTTTTATTCTGCAATGTACTATTGTTTTGACATGAAAAGAAAGATGAAATAACATTTGTATAATACATTCACCTTGAATGCACAATGTAATTGATCAAAATTGTAATTTAAAATTCTGAAATGTGATCAATTCTTAGAGTACAAAAATGACAATTTCTGAAAATGAATGTAATTATGAAATGTTTATTAATAATACCTGAAGGATAATATTAATGGGACCTCTAAAATGCAATCTCTTTCTGTTTATGATTATTTTGATGCATGTTGAAAACTAGGATAACATGTAGAAAGCATCATAGAAGTATCACACATAAGGATCACTTGGCATCACGATAGAACTGGATCTCATATATGTGTGTGTGTGTGTGTGTGTGTGTGTGTGTGTGTGTGTGTGTGTGTGTGTGTGTGTGTGTATGTGTATATAGATATATATATATATGTATATATATATATATATATATGTATATGTATATGTATATATGTATATGTATATATGTATATGTGTATATATATGTATATATGTATATATATGTATATGATATATATATGTATATATATATATGTATATGATATATATGTATATGATATATATATATATATGATATATATATATATATATATATGTGTGTGTGATATATATATATATATATGTATATGTATATATATGTATATGTATATATATGTATATCACGAGCATATAAATGTCATGTATAAAGATAAAATGAGATCAAAATGGAAGATACCATCCTCTATCATTTATCACATGTCAATAAAGTACATCATTTATCTATCATAAATCATGGATATATACATCAAGATACAACATATATCTCGGTAGGACATCAAAAGGGAAACAAAATGGTACATCAAGCATGATTCTCGGCATCTGGTCTCGAATGATCGAGTGGAGGTGCATCTGATCTCGTCGGCCCTAGAACTGCACCCTATGACTAAGATGTTATCTGAGAATAAGGGGGTACCCTCGCAGCAAGATTTGGAACAACTAAAAATTAAGTGGCCTGGTAATAATAATATCTACTATATTCTCTCATTGTCTTGCCTCATGCAATGACAAGATCCATCAAGGCTCTATCTCTCTCTGCAGTCATACTATCCAAGGCTCTATCTTTGTCACTCATCTGAGCTTGTAACACTACTATATATGTCCTTATCTATTACCGATCCTATCGTAATCTAGGAATCATGGAAGTATCATTTATACCCCTCTAAGAAATTGGATCCTACCTATCTGGACTCACTGGGGAACCTATCCATTGTGAGCATGTGGTTGTCTAGAACTCTGTCCTAGAGTCATCTGTGGTCCTCGGTGAGGAGGATTCAGAACCTGCAATGATGGAATTTCCCTATTTCTCAGAACCACATGCACAAGATTACTAGGAGCCACTAGAGGATAGACTCTCATTCTCACTTTCCTCTCATCTCCACCACCGTCAGTACCACCCACAACACCCAAACTACCACCCTCACCTCTTTGTACTCCTTTGCCACTATATTTTCCCTATCACCTCTCCTTCCATCTCTCCCAATCAGTGATCTCACTTTGTGACCTCTCACCCTCCTTCTATCACCTCCAAATCCATCTCCATCCCAAATATCATCCTCCCCATCATCCAATGTAGGTGGAACCTCCTTTGGAGCAGTCAATCTTGGGAAGGGATGTTGTGAAAATTATCATGTATAAGTAGGAGTCATCCCAGCATCTATAATCTCTGGTACATAATCCCAAGGTGCTAGATCCAGCTCTTGATACTCTTATACTGGTGACTTGTAATGCAATATTGGTCCCCACTAACCTCATCGTCTATGTTCCTTGCATAAGCATCCATACCTTGCGGCACACCCTGAACTCTATCATACTGTCTCAACACTCACGTCACAATGAATTGCTCCACAATATAGCAGGTGCACCCAATTAGATATAGACCAGTAAATAAAAATGCAATCTCCACCCTATCCTCATGTCACTCCTCACAATCTATATGGGATGCTAATCTACATCAGTGACTTCATCCAATACAAGGTGTCAGTACTCCAATCACCCTAATCAAGGTTTTACCATGCCATTGCCATACATGTAGATATAAGGCTCTTCTTCCTCTCGAGCATGTGGAACAACTGGTCTCATCACTAGGATGTGCTCCTAGGCCCAGATCTGCAACACTATCACACCTAAAGACATAATCTAATCATATTTGTATACTACCTGATGGATCTCATGATAGACATGTGCAAGTAAACAAGATACCCAAGCAAATCATCAAGGTCTCTATAGAAAGTCCTCTAACAACTGACCCCAAACATAAGAGAATCCCTGGGCACTCTGGTCTAAAACCAAGAAGCCTCTAGTAAATTGGGCTAGCACAAAAGTAAGAGCGATATAATAGGACTCCATGTCCTCCCAAGAGATGCTCTGGGTATCTATGTAAGGATCCTAGAAGACTCAGTGAGCTGCAAAAATACCTTCCTGTCCACTCTAATCGTTAACAATAATCTCGCCAATAGGTAGGTGGAATGTGTTGTACTTTGAGTGGTACCTCTCAGTTAGAGCATTCAACAACCTTTAGTTCACCCAATACTCAGGTATATCCAGTAGATGAAAGAGGCCACATTACAAGAGAACTTTACACTCATCATCTGACAAGAAGCCAATCAGACTAAATACTCTCAAACAATGAGCATGAAAACTGAGGATGCTTGTATCAGTTTGCATAGAAAGGGGGTAGACATCATTTGTCTAGGTATAAATCTATCATTAGATAGGACGAGCACAATCAAAAGAAGTAGCAGAAGGACTCATAATGAAATCAAAGTCAAAGAATGGTCAAAAAAACAACAATCCATGTAGAAACAACTACTCATTGTCTAGAAACAAAGGAACAAAAGCCAAAAATGAAGGGGCAGTGGGAAACGTAGTATTTTTTACCGCAAACACTGGAATATAGGGGAAATGACAAAATATTTACTATAAACATAATAATTAAGCAGAAATGACATTCTATTGAAGGGAAACAAAACAACTCAACCATAAATGAAAGAGAATGAACGGTAAATGACACATTACCAAAAATGAAAGCATACTGACAGTAAACGAAGACAAACAGACAGTAAATGAAGAAACGAGAAAAAGATGTTTTAACTGCAAACGATAAAAAATTTACCATAAATAAATAAATGCAACCAAAAATGAAAGGAAAATTATCAGAAATGAATCATAATTTACCAAAAATGAAAGAAAAGAAACATGCATATTTTGAGCTACTTTTTCGTACGAAAAAAGAAATAAATGCTCGAGAAGGATGACATATTGGTGGTCCATAGTGTGCAGGTCTCTGATAATGCATGTTCAGCTTGAAACAGTGAGATTTGACAGGAATCAACATCTTATCTCTCCAAAGCTCTTTATTCTCCAAAAGGCAAATGTAAAAATCAATAGTAAATATGGGGTTTTTAACCCTATTTTAGCCTAATTAATAACTTTTTACCCATCATTTGATCAATTTTTTATCAAATAAAAACCAAATCAACCCTAATGATCAAAAGGGTGTCATTCTTTTTCATCAAATTTGTCAACATCAGAATTGAAATTGAAAATATTTTGAAATTGATTAATTAATCATTTACTCATTTGATCGCATAATCAGGTGATTTTTTTTATTTCACTTCTGAGGGACATTATTAATGCAATCAACACATCAATCAAAATTTTGACAAATTTGTGACAAATGGAGCATCATAACACTAATTTTGTAATCATTTGATCAAAATTAGTAAATTTAGGGAGTTTTTTAAATCTTCTTCATCAATCAATCGATGAGGGAGTTTTTCAAATATTCTTCATCGATCAAATTCATTCAAGCATCAAATCGATCAAAGGCATCAAATATTCTTCAGCAATCAAATCAACCAATCGTCAGGTATCTTCAACACAATTAGAGACTTTAGTGGATCAAAGGGAATCGGCTTCATCATCATTAGGGGCATCAACTTCATCAGATCTCATATCAAGTTGGTTGTCCTAGATCAATTAATCAATCAATCAATATTGAAAAGGATAATTTCATTGGGTCTCATATCAAATTGCTCGATCTTACAGTATCAATGTTTTCAACATCACCATGGGTATATCAATTTCACCACACCACATCAAATTGATAGTCTTGTTATCAAAACATCAATGGATAATTGACTTCATCAAGACCCATATCAAGTTAATTATCTCGATCAGTCTTTCTGACAGTAGTCAATTTCATCGCATCAAATCAAATTGAATATTTTTTATCAGTAACATCATTGGTATCATCATCAAACAGGTAATCAGTTTCATCGCTTCACATTGAACTAGTTATTTGTTCAAGTTCTCGATCAATCTTTTTGACGGTAATCAGTTTCATCGCTTCACATCAAACTGGTTATTCATTCAATTTATTGATCAATATTTTTGGTGGTAATCAATTTCATCACTTCACATCAAACTCATTATTCATTCAAATTCTCAGAATCTTTCTAACGGTAATCAATTTCATCGCGTCACATCAAATTGATTATTCATTATTCATCATAATTGGTACAAAGAAAGGTAATCAATTTCATCACTTCACATCAAATTGGTTACTCTGGTCTCAATCTATCCTTAAAACATATTCAATTTGTGATCAGTTTCATCGGATCCATATCAAATTGTTCACTCAATCAAAATATTATCAAGATCAGACATCAAACGCTCTTTGAATCAACGTACGGATAACACATTGATTCAAAGAGGGGAAATGTAATCACCTAAAATTGGTCTACTCTAACCAAAAGGCCTAAATCTCAAGAAAATTTCCCTAGATCCTAATTGAGGGACAAAACCCTAATCAAGACACGAAATCAGATCCTAATCATAATTGTGTGAGTGAATTTAATCAATTTTCATACGTAGTTCAATCAAAAAGAAGTCATCAAATAATCAATCATAAAAGGTTAATAATCAAATAAATTATATTAATTAATGTCCTAATACATTTAATTAAATAAAGATCAAAAATCCCCATGGCTAAAGATATTGATTTCTTTGATTTGATTAAATCCTTAATATTCTCTCCATGCGACACAAAATTCAACACATAAACCAATCAAATTGAAGGACATGGATTTCTCAAGTTTGAATATCAACAACACATTTCCAATGGAATCTTGACCACACAATTCAAATTTGAACATTTCCCTCCAAGAGAGAATCTATAAAATCAGCTCATTCTAAGGCATTAGGATTCATTCTTCATTTTGCAAGTAGATCATGCTAGTTTGAATTCTTAGCTAATTTGTACATTTGAGAGCATTTTAGTTGTAATTCATCATTATAGATCAAATTCATAGCTTAATCATTCATGTAGAAGCATAATTTGAATCAATTAGCTTACATCTAGCTTAATTGTATCCATTTTAGATCAACTGCATCAATTTAGCTTGATATCTTCATCATGATCATGTAAACTTACATCAATTTAGATTAAATCCTTCATTTCATGAGTGTCATTCACTGATCTAATGCCTAATTCTGAGAGCAATTTTAATTAGATCATAATCTTCATGTCTAGGAGGCAACAATTCAATTTCAATTCTTTGATTTATTGATTTCTTCATACTAACAATTGATATAATGATTTATTTAAGTGGTGTGTTGCAATATATGTAGGTACAATATTTACACACTCATACTAATTATCAAGTTATATTATTTAAATTAATGAAAATAGAGTCTTTGACTAAGCATTGTCTTTAAAGAAACAATTATTATATTTGTGTAATATATGCCACTTAATTGTATGCCTTATGAAGTCAAATCTTATCTTAAACAATGGGTGCTACTTTATTACAAATTTTGTTAGACTTATGTGTTTATTGTTGTTAGTGATGTCAACATGCCATGTTCTTCGATAGAAACCTAATACAGAATTATATGAGCTCACTAGTGTACTATTGCCAAATTTTAGTTTAAGGGTCTTTAGGTCCTAGGGGGTAAAATTGTTCTTTGGTGACCTACTTCTCATTCATTCTGAAACCTTCCCATAATCTGCTTATCAGATAAATTCTTTGTCTTACCTATTTGAGCCTAGCGGGTTTTCAACCTTTCTGCTTCATCCGATGTTTAGGTGATTTAGGTATGTCTGGAAAGGGGTGCCATAGTGTCTTCCGAATGAGAAGTAGTCGCCCTCAGATCTGCAATGCTCAATATGTTTTTCTGAAAGATAAATATTTCTTTTATATAAGTGATTGGTAAAACTTTGTTCATAAAAGGGTTTTTCAACTCTCAGAGATATCAACTTGCGGAGTAGTGGCAATGATCATGCAGTTTCTGGAAAATATGGTCTCAAAGGTGCAAGCCCGATAAAAGTGAAAAGAGAAAATAAGAAGCCAAGTGCCCCCAGTGGAAAAGAAGGTGTTTAAGTGTGCAAAGGATAAAATGGTGAAGTCATCGAGATACTTTTCTAAAATAAAGGAAACAGGCTTACGGAAAAAGTATTCTCTTATATTCTTTTTCCGCACAAGGTAAAATGGTATAATGTTCATTCATTTTGGCATCGGAAGGAAAGTATGTTCTTTTCCGAAAGACTAAAGTTTTGTTTCAGCAAAAGAGGCTAATGAACATAAAGATAAGTGTAAGATTGAGGATTTTGAGGCCGTTATCTTCTCCAAAATGGGAATTTCAAATAGTCATTGATAATCAAAAATTAAATGCTAATCCTGCCATTGAGTGCATTAGGTCACCTTAATGTCATTCGTGTGGCACCAACATTCAGATCTTAGCGGCTATTTCTTAATCTTTTTCTATAATTTGCTGCTCACTGTTTTGAATAGCAAGTCTTTTGTCTTCACTCATGTTCTCAGTTTCACAATAAATGGTTGTTAAAGCTTCTGGTTACGATAGATTAATTGGTATTGAGAGTGAATTGAAGGAAGTTTCTGACAAATCTCTAAGATTATTTGATCTCAAAGATTTGCACAGAAGATTGAATTCTCATCTAGTTCACCCTATTACACAAAAGCTCAAGGATAGTGGTCTGGTAGAAGCTGCAGGGTTTCCAATGGTAGTTCAAGCTCCTGAGCTCGTCAGAGAATGTATAGATAAATACGACCCAGCTACAAAGCAAATCCTTTTTCTAGATCAGTAGATTTTTCTAATGATTGATAAATCCTTAATCCAATCCACTTTTGGCATTTTAGAAAAAGACGTGTATTGCGATATAGACTTCGGTTCTTATGTGTCTATGTTCAATGAAAAGAAGACTCTAAGGAGAGAGGACATGCAGAAGGATTGGTTCCAGACCCCTCGATCAAAGAAAAGTAAGATGCTAAAGACTCTCTTTAGAACAACCCTAAAGAGGGAAATTGTTGATATCCTGGCCCTGCTGACCAGATTGGACGGAAAACCTGAGATTTTAGATCTCGTTGAACATAATTTATTTCTTTTTCAAGTTGTCTGTGCTGAAAATATGTTCATTGATTGGGCAAAAATTCTGTGTGAGAAGCTTGCATCTTGGATGAGCTCTTTTCAAGGATTCAAACAATTCTACATGTCTTCTTACTTGATTTACGCTCTAGCAACTCAGCACCTATGGCCCGATTTACCAGCAATCCAGAACTTCAACAACAACACCAAAATTTATGAGTTCTACCCAAATTTGCAATTGCATCAGAGCTTTGAGGAGTATACTACTGTGAATGATGCATTCACATTGAGAATCTATCAGGAACTTCAAGGTTGCCCAGAAAGAAGATTCTCACCAAAGGCCATCTCAGCAATCAGTCAGTATGGATGCTCTTTCATCCAATTCCTGAATTTCTCTTATCTTCGGATAGGAGCCTTCTCCAGATTTCCTAAGAGACTGCCCTGGTATCCTGAAGATAAAGTGGTCTTGGTAGAGCATTTCCGGCAGATATTGGAAGTGAAAACTCTATGTTCAACAGTAAAGAAGATCGTCAGAATTTCCTTCCCCGTGGTGGTTGGTCCATATTCCTGTGCATCCAGATCTGATGCCCAAAATTTAGAAAAGATTTTTGAGGATAAGATCAACCTACTTGATTACAAGGTTATAAGGCCTCAATATGATCCTATGGGTTTTGTTAGAGATCACTTGAAGCTTGAACATGCCTACAGACATGTCCTGGACATTGAAGATTTATGGGCCAAGTGTTTTAATGAGTATCAAACACGGGAAAAATTATGGTCCTGTTTGGATGAAATTGCAATGTATAATAATGTTGTTGATGTATCTGATCTTGCAGATGATGGTCTCTTCATGCAACCTTCATCCTACAACTAGATCAAGGTGTTGCCTATTTCTTCCTCTCCACCAACTGTTCCAGTGATTGATTCATTGGAGCTTCTCGTGAGGGGCATTATCAAGAGAACCGACAAATGGGTAGAATGGACCAGAGTGTGACGGAAAATAACTTCTGGTGCAGGTTCATCCGGAGGAACAACTTTAGGAGCTGAGCAATCATCTTCAGTAGTCACCTCTTCTATGGTGCCATCAGTTTCAGCAGGTGCAGTGCAATCTGCCAGGCAAGGAGGTGACCACCCCCAGAAAAGAATGTTCCCATCACTCCAACCTGTAGAGATGGTTCACTCCCAAATATTGGAAATAAAGAGGAGAAGGAAGAAGATAGGGAAAAGGAAAAGAAGAAAGAATAGGAGGTGCTGGTGACTAAGCCTCCCTCACCAAGTCCAGTTATCACCTTGGATGACACAAATCCCATGGATGGTCAGGATTCCTCTCGGCCGGTAAACACTCTAGCCCTTTCGGTGACCAAGGTTTCCTCCTTTCTTGATCCACCTCAAGACAAACAGACTCTGCCAGTGTCTCAGAAGTTGTTTGATCCTACGGCTCTTTAGTCTGCAATTAAGGTGCTATCCACAGACTCATGGTTGGAAGAAACCATTGAGAAGAAGAAAAAATGACATGAGGAGGCAATTTCTTCAAAGGACCTAATCCTTAAGGAAACCTCATCATAGCCACCGGCAAAGAAGGCGAAGAAGCAAAAGTCCGTAGTGGCACTTTCCCATGACTCCACAACCGGGCATATGCTAATGGAAATAGCAAAGCCATAGAAAGAAGGAAGGTTTCATGAACTCTCATCTCAATATTTCAAGATTAAAATGGTGGACCTAGGGGTTCCAGTGCATGACTCGATGGTGAATATCTAGAAAACCACCAATGAGCGGATTGAGGACAGATTAGAAGAACTCTGAGTAAACAAGGAAGTCCTCAAGTCTGAAAATAAGGAGCTAGTAGAGTATATTAAATCTTCTCTTGGCACTACTTCATCTGCTCAGTTTGATCCTAATGTGGAGGAGAATAAGAACTTGCTACGAAAGTTGCAGCAAGAAAGACAGTTTGGTCAAATTGGCAGAGCATGTATAGAAGTGATAAAGGTTAAAGGCCCCATTTTTATTGAGAATTTGGGGAACCTTCTACTTGATGTAGAAAAATTGAAGGATGCAGCATCAAAACACCAGGAGACCATCTATAATGTATCCACTGGATTGACAGAGCAGTCAGGCACCCCTCAGGAGGTGATTGATATGAAGACTAGTGTTGCAATCTCTAATGGTATCCTCAAGACTGGACAGGAGCCATTATTTCACTGGAGGCAGTCTTTGGAGTTCGTGATTGAGAACTCAAACATATTTGTAGATGAACTCAAGACTATGGTGAAGTTAGTACAAAAGGAGATGGATAAACTGTTTGAGTTTTTTAAAGTACTGCACATGGAATCTCAAGTTTCCAGAAGTGACAAATTGGTGAATACAGAGCAAATGAAAGCTAAATTTCTTGCTTTCATAGATGATATTACAGATCTAGCTAACTACCAAGTGTCAAGAATCAGTGAGCTCTCTGTGATAGATGTTGTGATAAAAAAAGGAAACGAAGAAGCTCCAACCCTGGATTGCCAGGTTGGATGAACTGACAGAGATGCATGATTTTTGGATGATCCGAGATGACAATATAATCATTTTGAATGCTCAGGATTTGGCCAAGGTAATGGATTCAATGAAGGATTATAGAGGAAAAACCATTACACAGAAGATGGCATAGAATCTGTTGACCTGTGTCGTCTTCCCAACTTTTGTATATTGTATTCATTTTTGGCATTTTGTCAGCTTTGTTAGTTTTTGTAACCGACCAGGTTTATTATTAGAATGTTCCTGTTGGAATATTGTAAAGAGGCAATCATTATTGAAATGGGTCATGTTGGAGAAGACCTATATATGTAAATTTATGTAAAGTAAATAACATCAGCAAAAATTACTTTGGGAAAACCCCTGTAGCTAGGACTACTGTGTGCAACTCTGAGTTCAAAGTGATTTTTGTTGTCCATCTTAGTTAGTTGTGTGATGTTTTGAAAGAAGTTGCTAATACTGGAATTTGAATCAATAGTAATGAACTGGGTTTTGTACTTATTTTCATTCAGTGGATTGTATGTTTACTATCTTTAGCGTAAGTACTATGTTTTCATTTCATTGCACATTCTAGTTCATAGTTTAGTTCTTGCATAAGGATTGGGAAAGAGAGTTAATAGAGAATATGATCGAGATAATCTGGGTATTGTCAAAGTTTCACAATCTTAGCAATCTAGGAATTGCATTGTTACACTTTCTTTCTTCATCTCTGCTGGTAGATAATAGTTTGCATTCATCCCGTACTGCATAATAGTTTGCATTTCAGATTGCATGTTATTGAGTAATTCCCCATTCATTGCCTAAGTTGTTTGAAGCTTTGAACAACTTGGTTGATCCTGTTCTGCTCTCCAGTTAAGAGCATACCCCTAAAAACCGAAAGACAAAATTCATTGCATATCTTTCACATAAGGGATACTGTACCTTTCAATTCAGGGGTCATTGATAGATTCCTACCACTAACCAATCTATGGTTACTTTTTGTTCTACGAAAGCCAGCATTGGGTATTTTTAAGAGTCATTATATAAATCAAATTAAAAGTAGAAAAACTGTAAACCAATAGTTTTTGGCAACTCCGCTGGGGAGAACTTAAAATTTTCCTAAGTTTGCTTAGTAAGTCTATCTGTGGCTTTACTAAGTGACTTAGAACTTATCTATTTGGCATTCCTAATGCTACATTATGCATATCACTCTTAAGGAGAAATGGTGTTGCCTCACAAAGGACAAGTCCCACTAGACCAATACAGAAGAATGAAGTTTGAGTTAGAAAGAGCTGAGGCCAACGTTGAATATTGGGAAGGAGTGTTATAGGAAAGAAGATTCAGAGCTGTGCAGCTTCAGTAATCAGGTTAGGTAGCTCTGGATCCTAAGTATACCCAAAGTGTCCGGAGAGAGGGACATAAAGATCATGTATTTGAGGAATTGTAGAAGGCTAAGTTCCCTTTGTTAGAAGACCCTCTCAGAAGAGGAAGAACCAATGTCTGGGATCCTATCTTTCTAGGTATCAATGGTGCTCTCTTGCCACCACCACGCCCCATTTCTTGGATTCATAGTCATTCTTCTGTCCCTCTTGTTTTCTGCAATACTATCCCAGTACTGTGTAATGCCCTTACTCTTCACAGAGTAGATGCTCCACCCAATATCAATTTTTAGGCTATGCTAGTAACCCTTCCTGTTTCAATGGTTGTCCCTTGGGGTAATGTCATTGGGCCTCTTCAACTAGGAGCTAATAATGACTTACCTCAAGCTTCCTGAAAGAACTTTCCAAAGTTCAATGGAGATGGGAAAGTATTTGTTGATGAGCATATTGCAGCCTTCTTCGCTGCATGCAGTATTGTAAACCCTCAGCATGAAGACGTGGCAGTAAGAATGTTTGTAGAGACTTTGATAGAAAATGTCATTGACTGGTTTCAACATCTCCCTACGGGATGCATAACTAGTTGGAATGATATGAGGAACCTCTTTGAAACTCATTATAAAAAAATAGAGGATGAACACACACTCCTGAATCATCTCACTCAGATAAAGAAAGAACCTAGTGTTCCTATGCGGGATTTCATTTCAAGGTATAACAAGCTGGTTAACAGGGTCCCTGCTGCTAGCAGGCCTACATCTGACAACCAGAAGATGTTCTTTATCAGTTCCATGCCTCCTGACATTAGTTTCCAAATTAGACAAGTGCATGTGGCTAATTTTCAAGCCACTCAGACTCTATCAATTGAGATTTGGATGACCTCATAGCCTTCGGGAAATGGAAGCGAGAAGTGTAGAGTGGTGCCTCCACGAGCTCTACTTTCAGTGTAACCAAAAATACTGAGGCAATGCTTCACAAATTGTCTAATGAGATGATTTCCCTTAAGCATAAAATGGGAAAGCCTACCCCATCCTTCCACCAGCCATACTATGATATTCCCAGAAAACAACATGAAGGTAAACAATTGCAGTTGCCACCAGCTCAGCAAAAGCTCATCATTGAGGCAGCTAAAAAGCATAATATGTGTATTTTTCATCTACGAGTTGACCATGATGGTAATATTTGTTCGGAGATGAATAGATACAGATAGCTAGCTTCAAGTAATGAGTTGACTATTGAATATCTTGAAAGCAAAGAAGATTTTGCTCCCCATGGCGACTCCAGTAATTTCTTTTTGGAGTATGAATCTGATTCTGAAGTCGAATCTGATTCCTTTACCACCATAGATGGAATTAAAATGGTAGTAGAAATAAGAATTTAGAGAGACAAAAATCCAGGAAACTCTTTTCCTCCCCGAAACATTGCACCTGGTCCTTCAGCTGGTGCACCCGGAGCTTCTACTTCTTCATCTTGGAAGAAGGATCACTCAAAGTCTGAAACAAATGGTAAGTCTCTATCTTCCTTTAATATAATTCAATATTGCAAGGATGCCAGAATCCAAGTGTCTCCCTTAGAATATTTAAAAACTCATCCTACTAAAATTCAAAAGCTTGTTGGTTACTGTAAAAGTGATGCTAATTCCAGAATGCAACCTAATTTAAATTCTATTGTTAGTGATGAACCCCCTAGTAGTGGCCCTTTAAATGATGAAGAACCCGTCCTCCCCTTGATATTTCAAGAAGAATATTATTTAGTCTTAGCCACTGCTCCCGGCCAGAAGCCTGACCCATTTTATGTCTCTCTATTTGTTAATGGTCATAAACTAAGCAACTGTATTATTGACTCTGGAGCCTTTGATAATGTCATGCCTGCCTCTATTGCTAAAGCCCTTGGATTGACCCTTACCAAAACCTTTGGCCATTGTTATTCAATGGATGCTACACAGGTTCCACTCCTAGGTCAGGTAAAGGATGCAAAAGTTTCATTGGCCACACACCCTGCAAAAAGGATGAAGCTAACCATCTTGGTAGCTGATATTCCAGCCAGCTACGGTATGCTTCTAAGCAGAAGATTTTGTAGAGACATAGGTGGAGAAATCAAGATGGACTAGTCCCATGCTATAATCCCGGTGGGTACTAAAAAGATAAAGCTGGAGCCTAAGGAAAAGGCCAAATTCATAGTAATGAAGTCTGATGACCCTAAGGCACAAAACCTCTACCAGGAGATGGAATTCAGCAATTATATGCTATTTTCAGATTTTGATCATCAAGATGAAATGCCAGAAATTACTAACAATCAGGCTATCTGGACCTTGGAGTTCGACAGCAGTTGTGCTACTGCAAGATCTAGGGCTGGCGTAGTTCTTATTCCCCTAGAAGGAGACATGATACAACTTTCTTATAAATTGTAGTTCAAGAACACTAATAACACGGAGGACTATGAAGCTCTATTACTAGGCATTGTTGCTGTGAAGCAAAGAGGGGTAAAAATCCTTAAAGCACTCGGTGATGCAAAGTTGATAGTGAGGCAAGTTTGAGCGCAATACTCAGTGAAAAATGTGAGATTGGGAAGCTATAGGAACAGAGTCTGGGATGAGATAGAAGACTTTGATGCCTTTTCAATCCAAGTTGTTCTAAGAGAGCAGAACACTAGAGAAGATTCTTTGGCCACCTCAGCTTCACTTCTCCTCCCGCATCCAGAAATAGGAGATAAGAAATACAAAGTTGAATTTCTCTTTAGGCTGAATGTTCTAGATAATGTGGAAGTCTGGCAAGTCTTCATCAGTGAAAAGAAGATTCAAGCTTTCATGGAAGGATCAGATCAGTTCAGTGATCAATATTTTGAAGGAAGTTCTAGTACCTGTAAGGATCTCTCTCCAGACAGCAAGAAGGAGTTAGAGCTTGGAGAAGAAAAGTAAAAAGGTAACAAAATTCCTCGACACCTAATCTCCCTTGAAAAACTTTTTGATAGACATGATGCATATATTAGAAAAGAGAGAGATAGGAAAGGTGGTACCTCAGGGAATTTTGAGGGAATGAACATAGGCACTAAAAATAAACCTAAGATGATAAATATTGGCAGTTGTTGCACAAAAAAGGAAAGAGAAAAGGCTAAACACTTACTCTCCCAGTATAAGGATGTGTTTTCTTGGGGCTATGAAGACCTCAAAACTTTCTAGAATGGTGACTTCAAGCACAAGATTCCTCTCAAGCCTGAAGCTATCCCTTTCCGACAGAAATAATGAAACTACAATCCTAAGGTGTCAGATGCCATTTTCAGGGAAGTTCACAAGATGTTGGAAGAAAAAATTATCTATCCCATACATCACTCTACATGGATAACCAACATCGTGCCCATGCAGAAGAAGAACGGAGAAATCAAAATTTGTGTAGATTTTTGGAATCTAAACTAGGCTTCCTTGAAGGATAATTATGCCTTACCCAACATGGATCATATACTGCAAACAGTTGCTGGATCTGAAATGATGTCCATGCTGAATGGTTTCTCAGGTTTTAACCAGATTGAGGTGGACCCGGAAGATAAGTATAAGACAGTGTTCACCACTCCTTGGGGAACGTTTGCTTATAATAGAATGCCCTTTGGGCTTATCAATGTTGGAGCTACCTTTCAGAGGGAAATGAACTCTTCATTTGTAGACCTTCGGGATAGAATAATTGTTGTCAATCAGGATTGCGCCATTAGCTTGATATGGAATCTAGCTATCCTATTGAAACATGGAAACGTTCCCATTGATGGGGTTGAGAATGAATCTCCAGATTCTAGGGCGGTTCCTCTTAGGTTTGGAATATCACTTGCACAAAAAATGTTGTATATATGGAAAAGGGGAAAGAAATAACCTAATGGACCCTAAAACTATGAAGGTGATACACCAAATCTGACTTATAACATGAA
>MU227533.1:1229454-1242971 GCA_018584345.1 Thuja plicata | reverse complement strand
GAGACCACTACACATTTTGTTTGATCATCCTCCCTAGCTAAGAGGGAGTGTTAATGTTTGTAGCTTCAGTCGTATGATCATTAGAATATATATAATACATGTTGATTAATAATAATATATTTTATATTTTATATTATTATTAATCATATGAAATTTAATATTTAATATTAAATTATTATATTATTCTTAATTAATAATTGATTGATGAAACATTATAAGATTGATTAACTTATGATTAATAGGAAGAGGCATGTCCTTTCTTATAAATAATGATGAATAGACATGTCCCATGAAGGGACATGTCTCTCCTAGCCTCATTCCTAATATAAATGAAAGAGAGATTGTTGCATTTGGAAAAACACATAAAAAATAGAGTGCTATTACATTTGCAGCTATCCTAAAACTTAACACCTTTCAAGGAAATATACTCATTTCTAGTTCTATCATTGACAATAGATTTGAATATCTCATATGATACCTTGACTCCTAGATCTTTGATAAAATTGCTCTTTTCTTGCTTACATTTTTCTTGAAGATTTCTATCATAATTTTTGACATCAATGTCATCATTTTATTTTTGTTGTAACTCTCCTCTTTTGGCATTCATGATGATTAAATTTTCATCATACTTCCATCCATGTCTTCTATTGTCTTATCATATCAATATGATCTCCTTTAATGTGAAGTTTAACATAAGCATCCAACTTTCTTCTATCAAGTTCATTATTCTTTTGCCAACACATGCTTGTTAGATGTAAATATACAAGCATACTTCTTTGGATTTTTCTTATCCTCTCTATTTAATCATTACTTCTCATACTCTAATGTTTTATGAAACTTCATATTTTTAGTTGTATTTCACAAGGATAAAAGAGTGTGCAATGATAAGCTCCCTCTAAATTTATGCTTCTTTTCAAACTTGTGCATAAGGTGCATACTGCGTAGATTCATCCTTCTCATAACCATTCTTTTGTTTCATTCTCCACACCTTAGTAAGATTTCCTTTTTGTGTGTTCATGGTGGCCTTTATTGTGTATTGTCTAGTTGGCTTCACAAAACTACTTGCGCAAAATAATTATATGTGACCGTGATTATTGCACTTGTATCATTCAATGTTATAATTCAATTGAGGATAATATGTATCATTAATTTTATTTTTTCACCCATGATAATTTATATTTTGTGTTTTATTCTCTATAATGTCTTGCTTGTGTTCTACAATCTTTTTCCTTATGACCAAAATTGTTGTATTAGAAAACAATAGCTAGTTAAAGCGTGATAGATTCTAGTTAATGTTTATGGCTTTGTAAGAACAATTTTTTGTAAGTTTTCTTCTTATTATTTTGACGTGTTTTCTATTTATGTTCTATATTCTCCTTTATTAGCATAGCTCATGGGTTTTCCATCATTTAATTTCTTGTGTGCCCCTTTCAATTTGTCTTTATTTGTCATTTGATCTTTATTTTATATATAACCAAGACCTATCTTTATAAATGGCGATCTTTGTGAATTGATGATTTCATCCAATCTTTCTGTGCTTTTTTCAAACTTTAAGCATCAATATATTTGTTCAAATGATTCTTAAGGGGACAATTTCAAGTTCCAATTTTTCACTATCTGATTCCTTGACCTTAAACTAATCTTTTATAACCTTCTCAATCCCTTTGACCTCTTTTAATTGAACTTTTAGATCTTCAAAAGAAAATCTTGAGAATTTGTATCTTTTTCTTTGTAATCCTTTTCTTGACCTTCTCATTTTCTTTGTATGTATAGTGAAGTTCTTCCTCGAGATCTATTCTCTCTGCTTCACCACTACATGCCTTATTTTCTTCTTCCTCTTCATTCTTATCACTTTCTACTTCAATTTCTATGAAGTGTATTTCCTCTCCATCAATGCTCGAACATTATTCGCTAATTTCTTTGATGAGCTATCACTCCTCTTTGAATAAAAATATTTCTTGTATTTTTTTAGAACTTTTTTTACGATGCTTGTGATTCTTCTTTTGGTGATGTTATCTATCCTTCTTTACATGATTGTCTTCTTCATTCTTGCTACTTTCACTATTTTTTAGTGGAAATTTGGAAGCAAAATGTCTAATTTTACCACAATAAAACATTTAAATGGAAATTGTCCTTTATCTTTCCCAAATCATTTTGTTAACTTTCTCATAAAGAAAGCTTCTTTTGCATCTGTTTCATTGCATGAACTCTCTCAATCCAATTTTTTTCTCTTTCCCTTTCTTAATAATTTAAAGGTTGTCTCCTTTTATGACAGTTGATCTTCAATCCTCATTTCATGGGCAGTGAGGAACCCATGTAACTCATCCTTTGTCAATGTATCTAGAGCTTTCATTTCTTTGATTGCCAAAACTCTAGAATTGAATCTTAAGGGCAATAATCTTAGAATATTTATAACAAATATGGCTTCATTAACATCATCACCAAGTCATTTGATGTTAGAGCAAGGGGGAGCATTAGAGAATCTCTAATTGGGGGAGATGTATATTCTTGTGAATTTGATGTGATTGTACAACCAGATGTTACTCATGACAATCTCTCAGTAATTAACTTTAATCCAGCTAACCATCACTAAAAGATATTGCAACAAAAACACACAAAAGAATACTAGATTTACATGGAAAATCCAATGTGATAAAAACCATGGTGAGAATCACACTCACTATATGAATAACAATATTACAATATTTGTTTTAGATTCACTTCCATAGAAGTGCACTTCTCCTTGAAGAAGGACTTGTAGCCTAAGGCGCACTGCCTTAGGGTAAAATAAAAATCTACACAAGATTCCAAAAGAGAAAACAATATTCTAGTAGGCATGAAGAAATGATGAAATAAAAAGATATAGAATCTCATGATCAAACACTACAACTCTGTCAAAATAATGCTCTTCCACCTTTTCTCTTTCACATTCAAATTACACTAACTTCACATTCGATCCTAATTCAATCCTCAACCATCCACCACTGATCCACACAAATCCACACTTGGTTCGTCCAATTTTACATCTATATATATGCATCAATTTGATTAGTCAAAATTACAATTAGGTCGTCTAGAGTAGAGATAATCGTCATTTACGCAAAGTCAACCACCTTGAGCATTTAAATCCAATGTTGTCTTCCCTAGGAGATAAAGGGGACCCAAATATATAAAAACACACCTCCCACAAATGATTTCATCAAAAGGTAAGCATAACAACATCCTCCAAGGTCGGACTCAAATGGAATGTGTAGCAAAGCATTAAAGCATGTTAACCAGTCGACCCAAAAACACTCTCCAATGCACATAATGCCATGTGAAGCACAACATTCCATAAAAATACCTATTTAAACATCTCAAATATTCCTAAAAATCATATCTCAATGAATAATTCATAAATTAGTTTACCGCAATCAACTCACTTGGCCATAGACCAACACAGAAAACAATCTCACACTTTAAACAACATAACTTTACTTGCGGATTAAACCAACATAAAATATCTGAATTTGAACACAGCACATATGTTTGGAACATGTCTAACAGGCCAAACAACCTAAAGTGTCAATGCCAATTATTCTTTAAATATATCTTGACAATTTCTAACAACTTGCCTTACTATCAGCAAATAACAAAACACAACTTCTACCTCTGAACTTTTAAGGACTTGAAAATGGGATAGTGAAACATTCATAGACCATACATTATAGGACTAAACTTCCAAGCCACAAAAAATATTATTCAGAGGAATGTAGAGCATTCTCCCATAAGGATTTCAAATACTCTTTCCTGCATATGCTAGCTTCCCATACTTCTATCTTCTAGATACGCCATATACTAACTTGTTATCACCACTAGACATTAGAAGAACATGTGGACATAAAATACAAAAACTTCGTATACTCTTTCATGCATATTAAAATCCAAATACTCTTTTGTTCATATCTTGCATTCCATACATTAGACAACACAACTCTCCAATAGATATAATACTGAACACAACATACTATCTTTGCATTAGGTACACTAGTGAGCTCATATAATTCTCTATTAGGTTTCCATCAAAGAACATGGCATGTTGACATCACTAAAAAAATAAGGCTGACAAACTTCATAATAAATTAGCACCCATTGTTTAAGATAAGCAATGACTTCATAAGGCATACAATTAACTGGCATTTATTACACAAATATAATCATTGCTTCTTTAAAGACAATGCTTAGTCAAAGACTCCATTTTTATTAATTTAAATAGTGTAATGTGATAATTAGTATGTGTGTGTGCGTGTGTGTGTGTAAATATTGTACCTGCATATATTGCAACACAACACTTCAATAACTCATTATATCAATTGTTAGTATGAATAAATCAATGAAATCAATCAACTGAAACTGAATTATTGCCTCCTAGACATGAAGACTATGATCTAATTAAAATTGCTCTTAGAATTAGGCATTAGATCAGTGAATGACACTCATGAAATGAAGGATTTTACTAAAATGAATCTAAATTGATGCAATTTTACATGATCATGATGAAGATATCAAGCTAAATTAATGCAATTGATCTAAAATGAATGCAATTAAGATAGAATGTATGCTAATTGATTCAAATTATGCATCTACATGATTGATTAAGCTATGAATTGATATGAATTTGATCTACAATGATGAATTACTACTAAAATGCTCTCAAATGCACAAATTAGCCAAGAATTCAAACTAGTATGATCTACTTGCAAAATGAAGAATGGATCTTAATGCCTTAGAATGAGCTGATTTTATAGATTCTCTCTCGGAGGGAAATGTTCAAATTTGAATTGTGCGGTCAAGATTCAATTGGAGATGTGTGGTTGATATTCAAACTTGAGCAATCCATGTCCTTCAATTTGATTGGTTTATGTGTTGACTTTTGTCTAATGTGGAGAGAATATTAAGGATTTAATTAAATCAAAGTAATTAATATCTTTAGTCATGGGGATTTTTATCTTTATTTAATTAAATGGCTTAGGACATTAATTAATGCTAGTTCTTTGATTATTAGCCTTTGATGCTTGATTATTTGATGACTGATTTTTTATTGAACTATGTAAGTAAATTGATTAAATTCACTCACACAATTATGATTAGGATCTGATTTGATGTCTTTATTAGGGTTTTGTCCCTCAATTAGGACCTAGGGAAATTTGATTGAGATTTAAGCCTTTTGGTTAGACTTCATCATTCTCCAGCATTATGCTCCAAATATTTGGCTCTAAAGAACTCGTTTGGCCTTTTAGAGCTTAATGATGGAGAACTACTTGAATGCCCTAGGATATGATGTTTGGCCATCAAGTTAGAAAGAAGAAAAGTGAGAACAATGCAAAAGCCAAACATGTGATTTTATGTGGGATATCCAAATCTCAGTTTGTGAAGCTTATATATTGCAAATAAAAAAATACTTATGGAACAAGTTAAATAATATCTATGAAGGAGATGATAAAGTGAAGAAGGAAAAAATTCAATCCCATCGAAAGCAATTTGAAAGTCTCAAAGAAGATGTCAAGGAATATTCTAACTCATATGATCAAATATATATAACTCCCAAGTCTAACTCATATGATCAAATAATGGATCAAATCAATAATACTTGCGTTGTTACTTTTTCCATCACAGTATATCTTTGTATGTCCATTATATGATATCAATCAAGGGAATTAAATCAAAATGTGTCTCCCTTCAAACAAGATGGTCATCTCCTATATGATTGGCCTCCATTTGATGTCATCTACATTTATCAAGTCTAATCTCTATAAGCACATGGGGTTTGGTTTCTTGATATGCCCATTATCCCAACAGTTAAAAAGTGTCTTAAATTTGTATTTGAAAAGATGTGAAAATCGTCATGAAGTTTGGCCAACACACATATATCCCATAAATAGATTGGACCTTGCTACTCCATGTCTTAAACCAAGTAACAAATTGTATGAAATAGATGATACCTCCCCATTTGGATGAATCATAATAGTGAGTTTCAATAAAAAAAATGTGTCCTTTGGACATTGTATTGACTACATTGTCTAGCAAGGGGATCTCCTTTTTTTACACCCTAGTCAATTGATACATTGTCAATATGTAGTCTTACTTTGGTGTTGGCTAGTATGACAGTCTCCAACAATTTGTTGGTATCTCTCTCATGTAGTAAGAGCATTTACATGTTACTCAATGTGAAGTCTAGATCAAGGAGGCTATGCAACTAGTAGTTGCTAGATCTCTCTAACCTTAATCTCAACCTCATCAAAAATCAACAATAAAGTGATAGTTTATATTGCGTGAAACTATAAAATCAGTAATAAAATATTAAATCGATTATAAATTTGACAAAATTTAAAAAACATGATACATATTTGCATTTAACAATAGATTTCACATATCAAATCCTCATATATTGTTTCACACCTACAAAATTAAGATTGATTCCATATGTATAGGATTATTCCACAGATACAAAATGTGAGCTAAAAATATTTCATGCTAGTTTTAGGATACTCTAATCATATTAATTAAAGTATTATTAAAAAATAATAAATTTAAATAGCTAACTTGTCAAGACATTTCCTATATTGATATGGCCTCTTTGTTGCACCATGGTGACATGTTTAGAGCTCTATCTCTAGGGATGAATGTGCAAAAAAAATGTTCCTTTCACCCTGACCTTCTTATATATAGTTTGTGAACCTCCATATTAAATGTTTACTCTAATCGCCATACTTAACACAAATGATATTTCTTGCAATAGCTAATATTGGTGAGGTGGATTCAATTTTTAAATAATTATACTATTGTACATTACTAAACTACCATTTTTGTGTATAACATTTATGAGATATATGATCATGAGGAACGTTATATTTATTGTTTCTTTACAAAAGGGACAATTTTAGTGATGATATATTGGACCCACTATTCACTTTGCCTACATCAATTACTCATTATTACATTTGTCACTCTAGGTAACCCTATCACTTGATTACTCCACATGCTTTCACACTCACCATTAAAGATAAGAAACTTCTTTAATACCATCCTACATGTTATTATTTCTCATGTTTGAATCCACAAGGCATGATTCATTGTGCACATCAATTACTAAGTATTGTTGGTATTACCTTGTTACTAGGATCAACTCTATGAGCATCGCATCCCCTTTTTTATGAACTTACATGCATATCTCATAACGATTATTTTATTTTCCTATTGCACCTACAGAATGTTATCTATTACTTTACATTAATTGTTGGTGTACCAAGACAATTTTATTTTAGATATTTAATGCATGATTTTTGTGCCTACATGATGTTATATGTTGCTATCCATTAGTTTCCATTGTGTACCTTAATGTTACATTTGACAATATTACATACTCGATGTGTTTTAAATTCCTTTAGATTCCTTGCATCACTAGTATATAACTGATTGGATAGGGCATTTATTATCACTAACATTTTTTGATGAGTTTGATTACAATGATACAATTATGATAGACATGATCATCTTTTTGTAGTATATAGAGATCCATTATTGTATCTAGATTAAGTACATTTTTGCACAATTGAAAAACTTAATCAAGTTATTTACATATTCAAATCTTGTTTCATATCTAGATAAAGTCATTAGCAGCTTATGTGCTTGGACTGAGTTTTCTACATGTATCCACTTTGACAAAAGCCTTTGCATGTGTCCACTTGGTTGAATCCATTTTTCCACTTGGTTAGAGCTTTACCACTTACTATAACAAGAAAAATATCTCACCCTTGTTTTGTATTCAAAATGATTTCCCCATTTTATGATTATGACCATTTTTTTTTATGTTTGACAAATACTGAATGTAAATTTTTTCATCTATATGCAAGATTCTCTAGATGGACCACTCATGACAATACACAATCTACATTTGTGATTTGCATACTTCAAACAAATTTGATCCACCCCAATTTGATTCTACAAGTGCCAAAGTGTTCTAGATCATTCCTGCACCTATAATTTGAACCCCAAACTTTACAATTAGTCCTCTATTTCCACTAGGCACTATGAATTGCCTAAGATGTAAATTTTTCAAATTTCTCTTTCAAGTGGTGCATTTAAAGACGTCCTAATTCAAAAAGAACCATCAATCTAGTGCACTAAGAGAACCCATAATTCCCATCACAGAAGCATATCACTTATTGTTCTCAATCTTGATTTGTCATCATTGAATCGATCACCCAAAGGGCTTATTGAGAACATGAACCTCACAATTCAGCAATTTTTCTAGAAGTATTTCTGAAAATCCTTTCTTCCTTTCATGATTCATAGAACATACAGATTGGCGAAAAAGAATCTTTTTTTATCAGTGAAGAGCAGGGATTTTTAGCCTGGCCCTTGCTCCAGGTGAGGCCACAAATGGGGGACCTCATCCTTGGCATTAACACTCGGCCAACTTATTGAGATGTTGTTGGCATTGTTGTCATTCATGCCAAAACTAGTGTACGGATTTGTTGTACTGAGTATTGAAAAAAACTTATTTATCTTATACAATTTTGTATAACACTAAATTTTATAGATGGTTCATTAATAATGATATATCTTTCTAATACATCTATCATGTTCGATGGATAAAGTTTAGATGATTTTTGTGTTCAGAGTTTCTTCCGAGTATCCTTGGTATATGATCATTCATGGAGTATATCGGGAGTTTTGGTATAACAATTTGAATTATTTTTTGGATTGTTGCTTCTCGATGTTCCCATTGGTCCCAGAACATATTTATATTTCGGTTCTTGAGCTATGTAACGTGTTTATATTATGTAAGACCTATCTTTGGGTCTCTTGGTAGCATGTTGTGCATTTATCATATGTATGACCTATCCTTTAGGTCTGATGCTAGTGTATCAATCCTCATTGCATATCATAAGATACTTTTTTATCAAGCTAACATGTTTTGCTAGGCCAACATATGTTTGTATATTTGTCATATATATATATATATATATATATAGAGAGAGAGAGAGAGTCTCTTGGATCTGAGTATGGTTAAGGTGTGAATGTTGAAGATGATGTGATATGACTATATGGTGAAGTGTGTGAACTGAATAAGAAGGGTGAAAGGATAATATTGATAACTGAGAAAAGGTGTTTTCGGGAAAGTTTTGCAGAAGTGTATAGAAGGTTGGCTGAAGATCTTGGTTCGGATATACTGCTAACTATGACAGTTCTACTCACTGGAACTGAATCCATGCATGTGCGGATGCAATTTCATCAGTTCAAGTTTTGTCTATAAGATCAATTTTGTATTACATGTGATAGTTATTTTGTATTCAGGGCAGTAAACCCGATCGACAGCGAGCCTACCGACAGCGAATCTTACCAGCAATGAATATTGTAAAAATCACCTTAATCGGTGTTCTTATTCATGAGAATTATATTCTCCGTGGTTTTTCCCATCTTGGGTTTCCATATAAATCTAGTTTTCATTGTGTATGGTGTTTCTTTTGTACTTTCATGTTTATAAGTGTTAAGATTATCAATTTGAATTAGCATTGTTACCGGTACAGTTAAATTTTTTTTAAACAAAAAACTTGGGATAACTTACTCACTCCCCCCCCCTCTCAGTTATCCGAGGTTGTTTAACAATTGGCATTAGAACTTGGTCCCTTGCAGATAGAGATTAACTACTTGAGGGAGATCTTGGTTGGTTGAACATATGGTTGGAGAATACTACTCTGATGAAGAAGTGAAGATAATGTTGGATGAGATCGAATGCACAAAATCTAAAAATGAAGAGCTGAAAGAAAATATCAAGGAAGCGAACTCTTGTATCTCTAAGTTGAGGGAGCAGATTCAAAAATTCAAGGCAAGACACAAAGAAGTAAGCCAGTAACTAAAGGAATCAAAGGAAAATGCTTCCAATCTGATATCACAACAGGAGGACTACAAAAAGATCAAAGAAAGTCTCAAAGATATCATCAAACATAAGGTAGAAGAGAATGTGAGGTTGGATCAAGAACTGGAGAAGCTGGAATTAGAAATGAAGGTATGTGAGAGAAGCACTATTCTGGAAAAACTCATGTAAATGTAGAGAAGCCACAAAGAAAAAGAAGGTATTGGGCTCACCGGTGAAAACTCGAATCAGTTAATCAAGGGTGAATTCAAAGCAGTTGATGCTGAAGATAAATCTGAAGTTACAAGAAGGTTCGGAACAATAGTACATCAGTGAAGAAGCCTCTGGTAAGACAACCTAATGCTCAAAGGTATTTATCATTTAATGGTTATTGTTACACATGCAAGAATTTTGGACATAAGGTTGTGGAATGTAAGAACAGAAAACATCAGGAAAATCAATGTTTTAACTATCACAAGTTTGGTTATAAGGCAAATCAATGCAGTTTTCAAGTATCTAATTCAGTCAACATGAATAGGATGAACAATGTCTTTCATGGTAATTGTTATGTATGTCATAACTATGGTCACAAGGCTAATTAGTGCAAATATGGGATGCAATTGGTGAAGAGGAATCTAAATTGTTTTAAGTGTGGTCATCCCGGTCATTATGCTAACACTTGCAGATTTGTTACCGCTCCGGGGAAGTCTAAAAGTGATAAGAAAGATGTTGCAATTTCAGGAGAATCTCATAAGACAGTAATGGTATGGAAAAAGAAAGAATCAAGTGAAGGAAGTCCACCTGTGGCACCGGATTTTAGTGCTAGCTCTTTCGATAACTAAGCTAACCATTTTGGCTTATGGGGAGTAACTACAAAGCATTATCTATTTGTTCCCCTCTTCGAAACAAAGAATGATGTGTTTTAAGAGCAATTAAGTTTAATTATACAAGTATAAATTTGAAGTACATTTGTTGGTGTCATTTGCACACTTTTCGACATGAAATAAACATGAGCATTTAAGGATATAATTGGCGAAGTCTTTCAAATCATTTCACAATTCAACGAAGAAGAAGAAGAAGAAGACATAAAATTGTAGAGCTATAGTCGAAATATTGAGTTGGAGTCAAGTTTGGTTATTCATGAACCCAGCAACGATATTCCAAAGATGTTAAAAAGGGTTGAATTGGAGGAATCTGATCACAAAAAGATAAGACAAATGGAAGCAAAGTTGGAGGAACATGAATTGCACCATATTCGTGCTTTGAGTTTGGACATTTGGGGAGAATTCCCCTGGTTTGAAGAAAAGGGGTTAACCATTTTCCTGTTGAATCGATTCAAGGACATGAACCTATTCAAGGACATGAACCTAATTTTGGACAAACCCTATGTGATTACGAAGGAGATAATTGAGGTGATCACAAGTCTATGCAATGTTAGGGATATTCTAGGGAAGAGGAAAGTGAAGTATGATGAAGTTCAAAAGCTTACTGGCATCGAAAGAGATAAACGTGCTCTACTAATCAATACCCTTGTCGATCCACTTGTGAGGTATGTTGCATATGGGATTACTTATAATCTTTTTCCAAAATCGTAAAGGTGCTACATTTGTTGTAGTCGTGTACTTGGCACACAAAATGGTTAGGGAAGACAAGCAATTTGATTTGTGTGGATTACTATTAGAAAACTTGCTTGAAAATACCAGAATGTCAGTTAATAAAGGTTATGCATTTCGGTTCGGATCTCTTGTTATGTGCTTGGTATTTTACTTATTGAGATCGTTGCCCGATAGAGAAAACATGGATTGGTTTCCCAACATCCCTGTCGGAAAATAAATTTACAGGAACTTGGAAAGTTTGAAGGATAGTATGGACGTATGCAAAGCTTGTTTTCTGACTTTACAGGTGAATTTGTGTTCTGGTAAAGTTGTGTCTAGGGGGCTTTACCAATTGGATGTTTTGAGGAGAGTTCCTCCTCCAGTAAAAGAAGAAGAAGAAGAAGAAGAAGAAGAAGAAGAAGAAGAAGAAGAAGAAGAAGAAGAAGAAGAAGAAGAAGAAGAAGAAGAAGAAGAAGAAGAAGAAGAGGAAAAGGAAGAGGAAGAGGAAGAAGAGTTTGTGTACCCATCTGAATTAGACTCTGTTGATTCGGATGTTATTCAAACGATGTTGGAGGAAGGAGAATTGGACAGAATCAGTGAAATGTGGTGTGCTTGCTCCTTTGGTAGTAAGACTGAAATTGAAGATGCATTGTTGGATCATTTATTGAATAAGGGCATTGTTGTTTCTGTTTTTTCCAACGTGTTACCAATTGATTTGTTGAGAATTGTTGAGAAGAGGTTGTTGCAGGATTGTTCTGAAGGACAAAAGTTCAGGGATGCAATTCAAAGAAAATGTACTAATTCTGAATAGAGGTTGTCAAAAGGTATTCATGAGACAAAAGAATGTTTGAAACAGATATTTTATATGTACCAGTATTGCCTTTGGCGGCCTGTAGCTATTGATAACTTTAGAAGAAGAATTGAAAGTATTAAATCGGAGTTAAATAACATTGGCAAGAATTATGATTTCTTCAAGGATAAAGATGTGAAGCAGAGGATTACAATGGATGAATTATAGGCTGAGTTTCTATACGTGCATAGGAAGAGGGAGGATTTGGTAAAGACTTTATGGCTTGTAAAGGATTTGGTTGAGGTCTGGTTAGAACATCTTTCGGTTTTTCTTTCTGATGCAGAAGAATATGAACATTTGTATTGATCTCTTGACTGGCTGTCTTCTTTTGATTCATTGGTTCTACATGACAGTTTGTGTGCAAGGATGGGATTTGTTGTAGTGGATTGGAAGAAGAGTCTTCCAATTATCAAAGAAAGGTACAAGAATTTTTTTCTTGTAAAATATGCTATTTTGATCTGATTTGTTGAGATGGTCATTTGCCATTGTTGGCAAAAGGGGGAGAAAATGAAGAAAATTGAACTAATGTTGAAGATACTTAACTCAGGGGCATTTTTTTGTTGCTTTGATTGTTTTTCTATTTTTATTGTTTTGTCATCAATGTCAAAGGGGGAGATTGTTGAGATGTTGTTGGCATTGTTGTCATTGATGTCAAAACCAGTGTACCGGTTGGTTGTACTTTGAGTATTGAACATAATTGATTTATCTTATACAGTTTTGTATAACACTGGATGTTATATATTGTTGGCAAAAGGGGGAGAAAATGAAGAAAAGATGAACTAATGTTGAAGATACTTAACTTAGGGGGTTTTTTTGTTGCCTTGATCATTTTTCTATTTTTATTGTTTTGCCATCAATGCCAAAGGGGGAGATTGTTGAGATCTTGTTGTCATTGATGTCAAAATCGGTGTACCAGTTGGTTGTACTTTGAGTATTGAACAAAATTGATTTATCCTATACATTTTTTATAACACTTGATGTTATAGATTGTTGGTAATAATGATATATCTTTCTGGTAAATCTACCATGTTCGGTGGATGAAGTTTGGATGGTTGTTGTGTTCAGAGTTTCTTCTGAGTATCCTTGGTATCTGATCATTCATACAGTATATCAGGAGTTTTGGTATAACTGTTAGAATTATTTTTTGGATCGTTTCTTCTCGGTGCTATCCTTC
>MU227533.1:1210974-1221731 GCA_018584345.1 Thuja plicata | reverse complement strand
ATCATCATTTTTCCTGTGCTCTCTTATTGCTCATCCTGATGATGGATCACGGAGTGTGATTCGAAACGTTGATGCTAAAAATTCACAACACAATCAAAACCAGAAATTGTTAACTGATACCTATTGTTTGTTAGCACTAATAAGTTTTGCTACTGATAATTTTTTTCAAAAAGGGTGAATTGAGTGAAGGTGAAGTCAGACATGAAAGAAGTGGCTAGAGTAATTGGTGAGCTTATGCATGAGAGTAGGCAGATGAAGTAGCTCAGCAATGGGGCAGCAGGAGGACAGCATGTGGTTTTGAATCCTTTTCGAAAGGAAGGCTTGTGGCTTCAGGAAATAACTTAATAACCTTTCAAAACAACAAAAATGTTACATCTGAAGGGAATGCTCCAATACCAACTAAAAACATAGCAACTTAGGCCTGACAGAATCTTAAGCACCAAAGCCCTAAAATTTTTACGGAATGTAAAAGATATTACAAAGTAATTGGTAAAATATTGGATGATATTAACAAGAGCATATGCTCAATAAATAGGGACTACAGACTTTACAAAGAGGCAAGTTTCTAAAATAGAAACTGCTAGAAAGATCAGAGACGCTCTTAAGAAGATATTTACAACAAGATACAATATTGAGCATTAATAATAAAAATAATAAAATAATATTCTAATACCCTCCCTTAATGCTCAATCTATCAACTACACCAATAGACCCCCTGAATTTTACAAACTTATCTGAACTGAGGGGCTTGGTGAAAATATCTGTTGGCTTCTCTAAAGTAGGAACATACAGCAACTGAATGGATCCGTCTTCAACCAACTACCGAATGTAGTGACAATAAAGTTCTATGTGTTTGGTTCGTTCATGGAAGACTGGATTCTTGGCAAGTTTGAGCACCCCCTGATTATCTGAAAACAAAGGAGTCGGACCGGTTTGAGATATTTGCATATCGACAAGCATCCGACGAAGCCAAAGTGCCTCACAAACTGCCTTAACAGCTCCCCGATACTCTGCTTCAGTCGAAGAGAGAGCCACTGCCTGCTGCTTCTTACTGGTCCAGGTGACGGCACCAGAACCTAAACTGAACACATATCCAGAAGTTGATTTCCTATCATCAGTTGAGCCTGCCCAATCTGAATTTGTGAACCCACTGAGTCGAGGATCATCACACCTAGTGTAAAGAATGCCATAATCTAAGGTGCCCTTGACATATCGCAGGACACGCTTTGCGGCTATCCAATGATCAACCTTGGGGGTTGTCATGAAGCGGGATATGTAGCTCACTGCAAAACTGAGATCAGAACGAGTGGCAGTGAGATAGATGAGACTACCCACTAGTTGTCTGAATTGGGTTTCATCGACAGGAGGAGAATCAGACGTAGCAGACAATTTCAGACCAGTCTCCATAGGTGTGGAAGCAGGTTTGCAATCCTGCATGCGAAACCTGTCAAGTAAGCTTCTGGCATACTTAGACTGAGAAAGGAAAATGTTGTGGTCAGTCTGCCAGACCTCAACACCCAAACAATAATGAAGAAGTCCTAGATCTGTCATATCAAAAGTGCTGCACAAATCCTGTTTGATGTCGGAGATCAATTGTGGTGAATTCCCAGTAATGATCAAGTCGTCCACATAGACAACAAGAAAGAGAATATCATTACCAAAGTGTTTGATGTAGAGATTACTATCTGAAGGACTACGCTGAAAACTACGAGCAACCAAGTACTGATCAATTTTTATTTACCTTGCCCCAGGAGCCTGTTTAAGTCCATAGAGTGCTTTCTGGAGTCGACACACTTTGGGTTCTAAACCGGCAACCTTGAAACCAGGGGGCTGCGTCATGTAGACTTCTTCCTGGAGTTCACCATTGAGGAAAGCACTCTTCACGTCCATCTGATGGACTTTCCAACCATACTGAGCTGCAATGGTGAGGAGACGAATAGTACTCATTTTAGCAGTAGGAGCAAAGGTCTCCTCATAGTCAATACCTTCTCGCTGGGTGAATTTGCGAGCAACTAATCTGGCCTTATATTTGTCTAAGGTACCATCGGCATGATACTTGACCTTATAGACCCATTTATAGCTAATGGGTTTCTTCCCGTGAGGAAGATCTGAAAGCACCCAAGTGTGATTCTTTTGAAGGCTTTGGAACTCAACATCCATTGCCTGTTCCCATTCTAGAATGTCTTTGGCCTCGACATATGTCTGAGGCTCAGAGATGCTGTGGATGTTAGTCATAAAAGCAAAATTGACTGTGTTATGCGGAATGCTCTTTTTCTGGAAGTTCTACCCTCAATGAGCTCATCAAGCTGGATATCACTGATAGTCTTAGCCCACCATTTGGGCCGAAGGGTAGGTGTGCCAACATCAGGAGCGGGAGGAATAACTGGAAGAGGAAGCCGATCAAGGTCAGGATCAAGAGGAAGGTGTGCATCCTCCAGAGGGAACTCGGGTGGTGTATTATCAAGAACATGGTTGGTAGCATCCCTCCCATCAGGTGAACCAAGAGGAAGATCAATACTCAAGTTAGAAGCCTGCAAGGGCGGATCCCCAGAACAAAATGGGCCTCAGTCTTCATCAAAGACAACATCACGACTAAAGATAACACGGTCAATGTCAATGTCGATCAGGTGATAAGCTGTTGGTTGTCACTGTACCCTGTAAACATGAGCTGCTGACTCTTGGAATCCAACTTAGTGAGCTTAGCATCAGGAATCCACACATAAGATAAGGAGCCTAAAACTTTCAAATGGCTGATCCGAGGTTTGTGACCAGACCATGCTTCCTCAGGGGTCATATTTTTAACAGCATGAGTGGGTGACCTATTAAGAAGATAGACAGCTGTGAATACTGCTTCTGCCCAGTATTTCCTAGGAACGTTTCTATGTTCCAGCATAGACCTAGCCATCTCTGTAATGGTGCGGTTGCGACGTTCTACAACGCCATTTTGTTGAGGGGTGTAAGGTGTGATGAACTGACTTTTAATGCCATGAGTATCACAGAAAGTAGAGAAAGCAGATGTACAAAACTCCCCTCCATTATCAGACCTAAGAGTAATAATAGACGAACCAGACTCTTTTTCTACTAAGGCCTTATATTTTTGAAATACAGTAAACACATCTAATTTTTTCTTTAGGAAATACACCCACATTTTACGATTGAAATCATCAACAAAAAGCAAGAAATACTTGTACCCAGTAACAGAAGTAGTATTCATAGGTCCACAGACATCAATGTAGACCAGTTGCAGTACCTTGGAGGCTCGCCATGAGTCACCATCCTTGAAGGGTGTCCGGTGTTGCTTCCCAGCTTGGCAAGCTTCACAAACTCGAGTATTCTGAGTCTGAATATCAGGTAGGCCATGGACTAAGTCGTCTCGAACAAGTTGGGCAAGATACTGAATATTCAGATGACCATATCGCTGATGCCAGAGACTGGTGAGAGCGGAAGAGTGTGTTGCGAAGGCATGCTCAAGAGAATCGCCTGTGTCCAGAAGTCTATAGAGACCATGACCCTCAATGCCAACAACTAGAGTAGTGTGAGAAGCACGATCAACAATCGAGCACTTATGTGCACTAAAAATAACATCCAGCTAAGGAGAATGTTGCATGATCTGACTGACTGAAAGGAGATTAAGTTCCATGCCATGAACATAGTGCACATTGAGGAAGAGGAGACGTCTTCCGCCTGACTGTATCTGAACATTGCCCTTGCCGACAATAGAGTACTCTTCACCACCTCGAAAAAAACTGAGTCCGTGTAGGGGGAGAACTCAACAAACCAATCACGCCAATGGGTGAAATGGCAAGAAGCACCAGAATCAATGTACCAGGCCGAAGACTTCACATGGTCTGCAGGTCTTTTAGCCATGAAGGCAAAAAAAGCAGATTCTTGTTGCTCTGTGTGCTCAACAACATTTGCTTGGGGCTGAAACCCTCCCTGCTTCCGCTGCTCGGAGGCCAATCTGGTGCGGCAATCTTTGATCATATGACCAAATTTGTGACGGTAATTGCACTGCACCTTTTTCTTAGAGCCATCCTAAGATTGAGAGGGACCCTTCTGCTGAAAGGACTGATATGACTGAAATTTGCCCTGATCCTTGTGAGAGGATTGGCTGGGAAGGCCTGTTCTGAGGAGGACGAGGTGGCATTGCTACCAAACTGTTGTTTCCAACGATCCTGCAGCAGAAGTTTGGTGCACAACTCTGGGAATTTCAGATCCACATTAGTCGAAGTAATGTTGAGAGTTTCTATGAAATGCTCATAAGAGGATGGTAGACTTTTCAGAGTAATGACTACCATATCTTCTTCCTCCATCTTCTGACCAATCGCTTCAAGCTGATCGCGAATGTCTTTAATCTTTATGAGATGCTCCTGTTAGGACATGCGTTCATCCATCATGATGGAGAACAACTGGTTCTTCAGAAAGAATGCGCGACTTTTGTCGGATGTCTCATGCAACTCCTTTAGATACTTCCAGATGTCGGCAGCAGATTTGCCAGAGGGAATCTGAGGCAACTGATCATCGATGACAGAGAACTTGAGAAGCATAACAGCTTCTCGATTCCGATCGTCAAACTTATCCTGATCTGCAGGGACAGAGGTCGGACGAATCTCTGTGCCTAGAACAAGCGCATCCAGACGATGGTACTCGAAGATGGTCAACATGCGTTGCTTCCAAGTGTTATAATTGCGGCCGTTGAATCGTTGATTGCTTTCCAGCATTAAATTTGTGAGTGACGCCATCTTGCATGCTTCCCAATGTAGAGGAAGTGAGAAATAAAGAAGAGATGCAAACACAGAATTCGAAGCCCGAATCCCAATGCAGAAAACAAAGGCTGAATTAGGTACAAAATTAAGAAAATATGAAGTATGGATGGCACGAATTTCAAGAAGAAATTCTAGCTGACCCAGAAAAGTCTAAAAAAGACCCAGAATAAATCTAGAAAAACCCAGAGGGAGGCTAAAATCATATTTGAAATCCGCACAGACAAATTTTGCAGCACAGAAAACGATGCACCCAGCAAATTCTGAAACCAACCCAATTGAGCTTTTGAAAAACCCAGAAGGAATCTGCAAAAATATTTTGACTCCGGTACGAAAAACGTGAGTTTCGAGTGAAACCCTAGCCGGCTGTAAAAAACGTCAACAAATGGCAGATTGCTGGAAAAACGAACCAGGATAGGAAGCTATCGTCCACACAAGAGTTCGGAAATGGAAGAAACTCGTTGACCTGGAGTTTGTCGAGCTCAAAAAGGACCAAAAACGAAGAACAAATGCCCCGTAAAACGTCGGCATAGAAGAGAAAAAACAGGGCCAAAAACCGGCTACGAGTTGCAGAGAGAGGAAGCTACGTGGGCCTGGAGGTTGCTACGACCTTGCACAAGTTTTAAAAACATGTGATGGCGCCCAGGCAGTCACGTTTTGGGAAGAAAAATGTGAAGAGAGAAAACAGCTTCAGAAAGACTGAAAATCGCGACCAGACGGATTTGCAGAGGAGAATGACGAAAAACGAAGTCGGGTTACGCCAAAAACGAAGATCCACAGATGTTCGCGACCCGGCAAAGGATTTCGTGAAGGCACCAGGAAAAGAACTTAAAAAAATTTCGAAAATCGAAATTCTTAAAAAAGAAACGAAATTTTTAATTTTTAAGCTCTGATACCATATTACAAAGTAATTGGTAAAATATTGGATGATATTAACAAGAGCATACGCTCAATAAATAGGGACTACAGACTTTACAAAGAGGCAAGTTTCTAAAATAGAAACTACCAGAAAGATCAGAGACGATCTTAAGAAGATATTTACAACAAGATACAATATTGAGCATTAATACTAAAAATAATAAAATAATATTCTAATAAAAGATCCATCCAACTCCTTTCACAGTTGCAACACTTTTTACAAAAAGCAAGTTTTATTGGATTGACCTAATGCTTATTGTATGCTTTTGGCCAGAGACTTGGCTGATCAATGCATTTTGGATTCTCCACTGACAACCAAGGATACTCTTCTTAGTACATTTCCGTATTCCAGACTCAATGCTATGGCCCAAAATATTGGGTGTAGATCCCTTGTTTTTAGGAATTTGACGAAGCACCTTCAAGTGACAGATTTCTTGTCTTGGATCAATGAGAAATGTGGCGATTTGGAAACTCGTTCTGTGGAGCTCTTGGACCACGGATGCAATGTCCCCATTTTTTGTTTCTCTAGCACTGCAGTTGGCTCTGAGCTTCTCAGTGTGTGTTAGCTATGTCAGAGGAGTTAGTTGATCTTGTGTGTGAGCTCTGTTAGGTTTGAGGACACTTATGCCACTTTATGATGCGAAATGTCACTTCTCATGTATTTTCCAAGATTCTTGGAGAGAGCATCTATATATAGTATGTCCCCCAGTCAGGTCCGATTCTCATTATTCATTATTGGTATGACTCAATTGCAGTCGGTTTTTTATTCCAATGTTGTTCAACAGTTTCCACAACTCGGGTTATTAATGAGCTATAATTTAATTATTTTTACTAAGGTCGCTAATTTTATTAGCATAATTTATTGAGGACCTTAGTATTATAGCTCATTTCAAAGAAGATGAAAAGTTTTAAATCATGAACGCATAAAACAGGGACCTTGCATATCAAAAATTAATAATTATCATTATTTAATAAGTGTATCTTTTGCAGAATAAACAAAGGATTTTTCAATTAAAAAGTGATTTAAAAAAAAGGTCTTCCATAAAGTTCGGCACAAAAAGTATATATGGAGGTTTGGAGAGCTCATTTGTATTAAGCAGATCATTACATTCTCTGTGGTGAAACCCTTGTGATTTGGAGAATGAACTTAGCACATCTCAGCCTTCGGGAGGATGAAAACTCTCCTGGAGAAGATCAATTTCGGTGGTAAAAGATTCCTCCCTAGCTGGTTGTAGGCGAAATCACTCAAGTTTCTCGTTGGAGATTTGACAATCAAGGCTACAAAAACTTGCGAGCCTTCAGTGAAGACAAATTTCTAAGATTAAGACTAGTTAAGAAGTTGGATGCTATTCTTTAATGGGATGAAGCTGTAAAGATTTGTGTTTGGTACTAGGTGTTAAAGACAGAAGTGAATATATTGAGCGTAGGGATTTTAATAGCAGACTGCTCAAGAATTATATTATTATATTTCAGCTGGGCATGAAACATTTTGTGCCATAGTAATATTATTGCAGAATCAACCCATGCAACAAGATTTGAAGGAATTAATCTGCTGAGCGACATAACTGACATGCAGGCATAGTAATGAATGGTAGTTCTGAGCCATGACGTGAGCAAAAAAGACAGACTGAAGACATAAGAGTAGCAGATTAAGGGTTGATTGGCTTTGTTTCTGTCCAGGCGAGAAAATTTGATCACAGTTTGAAATTGTAGGAGCAACGGGTGGATATTTCTTGAAGGTCAAGTTAGCTTGCGGAAGAAATAAGTACTGATCATATTTGACATGGCAATCTTGTGAGACTTTCAGTTTTGACATGTGAGTTCTTAGACCCATATTCCAGTTCTTTGCTGTGATTTAATTTAAGGAGATAAAAGTGTCCTAGTTGTGGGTAAGTTTGAGCCCTTTGGAGACTGAAATTTCGTTCAACAGAGTAATATTATTGCGAATTCAACTCTGTATAACAGGATTTGAGAGAATTATTCTGCTGGGTGACATAAATCACATGCAGGCATAGCAATGAATGGTAGTTCTGAGCCATGACATGAGCAAAAAGGACAGACTGAAAACATAGGACTAGCAGATTAAATGTCAACTGGCTTCGTTTCTGCCCAGGCATTAAAAGACACAGTTTGAAATCATAGGAGGAACAAATTGTATTTCCCGAGGGTTGATTAAGCTTGCTGATGAAATAACTACTGATCAGATTTGACATCGCAATCTTGTGACAAACTTTCAGTTTTGGCGTGAGTTCTTAGAACCATATTTCAGTCCTTTGCTTTGATTCAATTTAAGGAAATAAAACTGATGTAATAGCTGCTACCGTCAAATATTTAAGGTTGGAAAATTTGATCTGTTTTTATGCTAGCTGTATATGGAAATAAAATTCCATTTTCTGACTATTAGAATTTAGTATTTACTTTTCAATTATAGATGTCACTCTAGTCACTGTATGTCACCTTGCAGAAATCTGGAGGAGGAAAAATGTCTGGATTGAAGAGATTTTTGGGGCAAATTTTTCCTTTTCACTCTGAGTAACTCAGATCAATCAGGTGTATTATAAGCAGTCCCCAAGTGATAAGCTCACAAAATGAACATCTGATACCACAGTTAGAAGGTTGCTTTTTTTTAATCTAAATCAAGACATTTTAAATATTTTCAAATTTATGTTTTACTTGAAAAAATTTACTGTTGCTATACTGCTACCATTGATCAATTCAATCATATCTATTGCATTTTGAATCTTCAATTTATTTTTTTATAAATATAAATTGAATTCAACACATTATATGAATGTTTAAAATTTTGATGCCATGTATAGCTAAAATTGCAGATCTTTGAGTATCCCTATATATATCTGTCTCTGTGTGCATCCATTTGTGTGTGTGTGTGTTTGTGAGTGCATATGCGATCCCCAAAAAAAGGCCCCCAGACTGCCATCCATAGAATGTGTCCCATGTCGTCTCACTGTCACCATCCCTGAAATGTCATGGAGCATAGATCGAGATGTCTCGAGGCTCTTCAATGAGATCTCCATGTTGCTATAGTAGTTTGTCAAGTTGTACACTCAACACATTGAGTTATGAAAGCATGCTTCTTTGTAATGTTTTATGTTGACTTAGGGCAGAACATGGGTAGAACAATTTTTTGGGCACAAGAAACAAGTTTTTTGCATTATGAAATGTTGATCTTCAAAGGGGACTCTAGTTAATAAAAGGGACAACTTTAAGAATTATCAGACCAGCATTGTGGATGAGCTCTATCAGTAGCAGCTTGTCAAACAACTATAGTTTACAAAGAAGAACATTGCATATCTACAATCGCACTACTGCACATGTAAGAGAGTCTCATATGGGTGAGATGCCATGCTCAAATGTCCACTGTCGGTACCTTGAACTCCCTCATTGTTGAAACTGACCAAGCAGTTAAGGCTGAGAGTGTGATTTTATTGAAGGCCTATGGATTTAATAGTGCCTTATGTGATGATATTCTTTTGGCTTGTACTGAATGATGTAAGAAAAATGCTTTCTTTTCTTCAGCAAAAGTGGTTGTTGGATGGGCATTGACATCCAAACAAGTTGGAAAATCTAGATTGATAGTTTGCTCTTCCTCAGCTGTAAAATGCAATGTCCGCAAGACAAGGACATGGTGGTCTCAAATTTCAATCATTATAGGTGTCAAGCCTGTGATGACAAGTCCATTTCTTTTCCCTCCACTTTTTCTTTATTTGACATATGGGCTTTCAGCTGTGCAGTTGATTGAGGCCTAGGCAAAGGCTTCCTATTGCGAGGTGGTTGGTGTGCAGTGTAGACTTGAGTATTTCCAGTAGATTTAGACTTGTGCAAGGAGCCAAACAAGGAGATTGGACCTTTTTAATACATTTTGATTTGTTCCTCAATCCTGTCAGTTGGCATATAGGCTTCCCATGATATTTCACACATAGAAGTAAAATTGCTTCTTGAAAATACCTCGACAAACCAAAAAGATAAAAGAGTTTTTCAAAAAGTTGTTTCAATCAGGAAAAAGTCAGAAATCTAAAATGCAGAAAAAAACTGTTATTTTTATAGTTAAAGGCAATTTAATTGCATATAGACATTAAAATTTAAGAGTGAAGGGAAATGAGAGTTTAAACCATGAATTTTGAAACATAGTTTTTTTCATTAATTTTTAGATGACAGATTACAACACACAATGCATAGTACATTACTACATAGTAACATACTACAACAACTTTTAAGTTCAAACCTGAAATATATGACAATCTAACCAACAATGTACAGTCACAAAAAATTTAGTGAGCCAATTAATTGCTGCTACGAAGTATGCTACAATAGAGGGCTGCAAGAATTCAATCAATCCCTCAAGGATACAATTCAGCATACCCCAAGATAGTAAGATCTTTCCCATGAAAAGTTAACTCCTCGTCACTTGTGATCCATTCACAGTCTAGATTAAATCTCATCAAGATCTATCAGTTGATCCTCCTTGATAGATATGTCCTCTTTATAGTGAATGACTTTGTTTCAGAAAAAAAAAGATTATGCACTAAGCAATTCGAAAAACACATGAATGCTTATCAATATTGTTGGCTAAATATTTTGCAAGTCACTATGACTACAACTTGCAAAATTTGTGTTTTAGGCAGCAGTATGTGAGATTGCTCTCTCCTCTTAGCAATAGGGGAGGCTCCCTTCTTACCACAGGTGGCTTCAAGTAGAACTGAACTGTAACACATACAGTTCACCTTGCAACAGTAATACCGGTGACTCGATGATTGACTTAAGAACAATCAAACGAGGCAGCAGTTGATTTATCTAAAGACGAAGTGATATAATGAGCTCAAAGTCTCCTGTCCTCACCTCGAATAAGTATTCTAATCTATTGTCCAATACTGAAGCTCAAAGTCTTCAGTCCTTGGATTGTATCAGCCACTAATTTCTATAGTAACCCGGATTTCCTGAAGCACAAAGTCTTCAGAAAACTTGGATTAAAACGCTCAAATGATATATGCAAGATAACTATTAATTTGAGAAAGGATTAACCAATGAGACATAAGAACACACTCGTTAATTTTCAAA
>MU227533.1:1167112-1185672 GCA_018584345.1 Thuja plicata | reverse complement strand
TTTCATATGAATGTATTGTATACTTGCAAATTTCCTTATATATTTGAAAATTTCCCTATATTTACATAGCCGTCCCCTTTGCCGTCCCCTGCCGTCCCCAAAATCGGCAAAAAAATTTGCCGTCCCGGAAACCCGTCCCGCCGTCCCCTACCGTCCCCGTCCCGGAAACTCGGGGTAACCTTGATATTTTCATATAAATTTATATATACATTTCTGTATATATACATTTATATGTCAATATAGATATTTAAATTTGTATATATATATATGTTTAATTAAATACATTTTCATGGTTAAATTTATATATCCCAACCTTCTAATTACTGTAGCCTCAATAATCTCTTATTTTGCAATCAACACATGCTACACAAATAATTCATGTTCGATTCCAAGATAAGAGAGGTTTAAGGTTACAATAACTTAAGGGGGCGGCTGCCTCTATTATATGTTTACAAGGCTCTAGGAAGATATTTGATTTGATAAAATCAAACTAGTTTGAGCGTTGAACTTGGTTTAGCACTCTTTAGATATGATTTACAAAACTCATATTGATGTTTGTTAGGATTTAGAACCTTTTCAAGAAAGAATTTTAAATTAAATTAATTTGGAATATTTTGATTATCTGGTTTCCAACTTATTCTAACAATGATCTTAGTTGGCAGAAGAAAGCTTTTGTTTGGTTTGTTTACAGATATCTGGTCCTCGCGGAATGAACCAAGGAAGGAAAGATCAAAGGATAGCATGATCAGCTCAAAAGATCCTGCCACTAAGCAACAAGTTCAAATCAACTCGTGTAATTTGTAAAAGTATAATCCTTCATTCTGACTTTGTAAGCAGTAAAGCTGCATTCTGTTAAACTGAACATGTAAATGAAAGATAAAAAGATCTTTCATATTGCCGTTGGTCCAAGACGGTCAAATTGTTATGTATATATATATATATTATTTTTCCGGACTACAAGTCCCAGGCTATACTGGGGGTTTTCTTTTCCCTCCAGTGCCCGCACTTGAACGGGGTGTAAAAATTTTAATATTAATAAAATAAACTTTCTAGGCTATGGCCTATTATCTAGCAAAAATTTATTTTGCAATTAATGTTCATCTTTGGACATCCCCCATGTCCTAATGGATTTATCATTATAAGAAGCTCCAGATTTGTAAACTCTTGACTTCTTCATCCTAATGTTAAATCACTAAGTGTGAATCAAAACATCAATAAATTTATGATTTTTTTTCACACAAGTAACAAGAGAATCTTGTGTATCATTGATTATGAAAGCCTCAAACCTCTTCATATAATTAAGGAATTTACTGAAAATATGGCCTCACTATTTCTGGCACACTCCACTTTATCCATTCAAGCAACAGAGCAGGTTTCTTCACGAGTATGACAAAATTTTCAATAGATGATTATTTGATTAAAATTTCAGTATATAATTCTGATTAAAGTTCTACCCAACTCTGAGTTAAAATACAAAAATCCACATGAAAATGATTCTAGCTACACCTCAATAAAAATAAAGAAACAATAGTAACATCCTTTAACTTGAGACTCTCAAGTTGGCAAATTTTCTCCAAAATTTAAAAAAAAAACTTATGAAAAAGTTCAAAAGACTGTATGTCTATCATGAAAGAGGGCAATTAGGCAAAAGCTAGCACGGAAAACACTGAGAAAAAACAATAGAAAAGACAGAATTCCAATGGCTCCAACATAAGCCTTCAACCTTACCAGTATCAACTTTACTGAAGAAAGCATCATGTTTTTACAGTAATATAATACATCTGAATACTCACCAGAAAAGCATCAATACAAATACAGCATTCCTGTAGAAGTTGTACAGAACCAAATAACCAACACGTTGATAATTCCAGTGACCATGAACAAGCAATAATCGCTTCAAAAATTTAAATTGTCCCATTGCAAAGTCAGATGCCATCACAGCTTGTCGTCCTTCTTGACCACTAATGCCTACTCCAACATCTGCCATCTGTATCATGGAAACATCGTTTGCTCCTGCACCAATAAATAAATTCATTTGGAGGAAAAAAGAATGACGCAAATAAAAAAGCATTAGCATATTGCAAGAAGATGTCCCTCCAAAGATAAGCAAAGGTGTGTTGGATTGGTCAGTTCAATGACAGAGTAACCATGCAAATATGAAAAGAGATATTAGGTTGCGATAAAAGTTTAATACAATATGCTTTAATTATACTATTTCAGTTTTCAGATAATAATAAGCATTTCCAGTTTTGAATGGATTGTATAAATAATAGTAGAGTTGATTTTTTTTAAATAACATAAACCTCAAGGACCTACATGTCATATGTGCGGGAACACATCACATTACAAACTCTTTTTACAAGGGAGTAAAAAGCAACTAAAAAATTGCATTTTATAGATCTCTATAATTTACATTATACATCTATAAGAATGGCAACTAAAGAAATAACACTCACCATCGCCAATGGCCAGTGTCATGTCATTTGTTCTGCTCTTTATAAGGTCAACAATACCAGCTTTTTGCAAAGGAGCAACTCGACAGCAAAGGACTACTTTACATGATGTCGCCAAATCAAAAAGCTGAAAAGACATTATAAACAAAATCCAGGGTATTAAAATGATTATCACAGATGATCAAATAATCTAAATGAAAGCTTCAAATAGATACTCAAGATAAATCTCAAAATCTCATGCACACTTCCTTTTCCAAACACAAGATTGACCATTTCAATTCATTTAACTATTCTCCTTATCAATTATCATGATATCAAAACTAAGATAAATCAAAAAGAACATGCCTCTTCTTCCAATTCACTTTCCAATATATAGACCAGGCTCGTGCCGTCAATTACTAGTGCCAACGGCGAATGCCCCTCTTCAGTACCTGTCTTACAATGGTAGTCAAAATTATTATTTATTTTTGAAATACATCTAACAACATTTAATTGGGATTTAGAAGTTACCATACCGGGCACTCGCCTTCCATGTATGCCCTCGCCCTCATCAATATCAACACTTTTTTGCCTTTTTGATAAGTTTTTTTGCTTCTCGTTTCTAGTTATTCCATATGTTGCCTTTGCCTCTGCTAAGAGATCTCGACAAGCTTCCGTGGAGGTACCTTTGATTATAATTTGTTGCATACTACCATTAAGAAGCTTACATGAAAGAGCTATGGAAATAGCAGTTTCTTGCTTGTCTCCTGTCAGAACCCAAACCTTAATTCCAGCTTGCCTTAGAGATTCTATTGCATCTGGAACACCATCTTGTAATTTATCTTCTATCCCCGTTGCCCCAAGTAGGTTAAGATTGCATTCAATGAGACTTGCAGCTCCCCGAAGCATGCCTGCCCTTTCTGTTAATGATGTACTGGCTTCTTCATAACAACACTGCCATCTTTTAAGTTCTTCCTCACTGAGGTTTTTGGCTGCCACGACAAGAGTTCGCAAACCTTGTGAAGAATATTCAGTCAAATGGCTTTCTGTAGCACAAATTAAATCATTCGAGGATGCTGATTCACCGCCACTAGACGTTTTGGCTATAATATTAAGTATTGAACTATCTGCCCCTTTTACTAGAACTTTTACAGTATTGTCTGGACATCGCACTATTACTGACATCCTTTTGCGTACACTGTCAAACTCATGCAACCCCAATACATCCAGCCTGCCTTTCCAAAATCAAGGGCAGAAACAAAACTAATTAAACTAAGGTCTGAAAAAATATTTCAGATACAACTTAAAGATAATAAACTGAAACAAAAAATCATTGCATTACAAATTTTCAAATTGGCACCTTAGCAAAATCAATGTAAGATGAACTCTCAACAAAATATTTTGTGGATCATGGTAGGCTACACCAGAATGCAAGCAAATAATACTTACCTTTGCCTTTCACCCAAAACATTGATCACAATATACCCGGATGTTCTCTCAATGAGAGTATATCCATAAGCAGCTGCTGCTGCAACCAGAGCCTGTTCATCTGGAGACTCTCCCTGATAATCAATTAATCCTGAATCTTCATATGATGAATTTGCAGCATTACATTTATGGTTTCCAGTAGATGGCATTTCTGTTATAGTGGGGACTACTGTATTACAAGCTGCCAGAGTAAGGAAGTATTCATGTGCAACTTTTCTCTCTTGCAATGATAAACTTTTACTGAGTGACTCAACAAGCTCAACATCCACCTTGACCTTCACCTTTGGTTTCAAAACCTGCCTATCCAGTATTTCTGTAGAGCCTCTAAGGAAGCACCGAACAAGAGAGGGAAAACATCAGAAACAGAACAAAATACATTTTTAAAGAGACACTTGAAACCTACTAGTTCACATAACTCTTTTCTAAGGAAAAAGAATTAATAGAGTAAAAAACTAAGAAGAGTGAATAAGGAATTGCTCAAATTTTAAATCTAAGGTACCAAGGTATTGATTGCTCTGTGGCAGTGCTTATATTTTTCATTTAATAAGAATAAAAGATGTTTCCATGCCCTCAGTAACATTAGAATATATTTCTTTATGCATGAATATATGAACAAGTATGGCCTAAAACATTAGAAATATATGTTTTCTCTTTTTGGTAGTTTAAATCCTGCTTCTTATTCAGAGCAGAGACTGCCTGAGTGTAATTGTATAGAAATTAAAAATTAAACTTTACTGGATATTATGAAATATTTCCTCCAGGATATTAATAGTTTAAACAGGTCATTATGCCATAAGCTTTCTATCTTGACCTATATAAGGTGATAAAGCATTTGCTTGTGGGTCATAAGAAGGGGGTGTTAGAGATGACTAGTGCACATACTCTATCCTCCCTGGACAGGCTTCATCCAGCACAGTCACAGCAGAGGATGGAAGTCTTTCATGGTGTTAATTTTTCCGCTTTAGCTATTTGTCAAGACAATGCTTTGGATAATGTTTCTTCAGTGATGCTAGGCACAGGTGGTGTTGATTTGACTTCAGGTGACCTAGATGATGGCAGTGTGAGTGTTCGCGGCTAGGATGTGATAATGTAGCACATGGACGGTGATGTTGGTTGTCAAGGATCTTCTCCTCAGTATTTGAGCTCTATTTCTTTTCTTTGTTGCCTTGCATGGATTGTTTCTACGCTGCTCCTACATGGGCTTTTCCTTTCTTTCCCCTGCATAGTTTTTTCTATGCTTTTCAGCTCTTCAGTTGTGTGGTCTTCGGTTTATCACTTTTTCTGATTTATGCACAATCCAAATCATAGGAGTGCTGTGAAGATGCCAAAAAATAAAATAGCAAGTTTGTAATTAAAAGAGATTTTCAATTGTGAAAATTCAATTAATTACAGAAATGCCAATTGAAAAAAGTATAGTTTCCAGTGTACATATTATTGTACAGAAATGGGATATCCCCTTGTTGGGAATTAGTGTTCACATAGGTTAGGAATATTATGATGAATAAAATAATCTGGTGATATAATGTTAAGTTGTTAAGAAACAACTTAATATTATTAATAGTCACATTGCTTGGTTGTTTGTTTGAGTTGTTGAAACAACTCAATAATATTAGGTAGTCGTTTTAGGATGGTTCCTATAATATAGGATCTGCATATCCTATACATATATGTGTGTGTGTGTGTGTGTAAGATGTATTTGAATGAAATGAAGAGAAGCACGACATTATTTTGTATAAAATTATTTCGCTTCCTCTCTCTTAGATTTTCTCACATGGTATCAAAGCTATAGAGATTTTGAGCCTATTATTTTGTGAATTGGAAATGCCTTCGGTTCAGGCAGTGCTATAGGAGTTGAGGATGCCTATTCTTTTGCCTTTATTGTCTCGCTACTACAAATAGTTAACGAGTTTCCTAAAGATCATTCTTTGGCGTTCAAGATTGTAGACGAAGGCACAATAGAAGGCAGATTCATCTGTTGTTTCGAACATCCTGCAAGGCATACGAGAAGCCACAAACACTAGATCACGCGGGGCCACCCAACCTTAGAGTTCCAATTGTATCAATGTTTTGGAATGAGTCGTCTTTGGTATTGGAGGCTTGAGAGAGCCGATGTGACAAAGTACTCTTTCTTCCTTTCTTGTGCGTTAGCTCCACTTGTAGAAGAGGAGGAAATGATGAGTGCAGACTCTAGTATTTTATTTGTGCAGATTGTTCTTTTGAGGCTCGTATTGGAGATTGTTTTCTCCATTTCCATCTGACTGTTTTGCACCATTGGACCTTCATTCCAATTGCCAGCGGAACAGTTTTCAGTCGATTCAACACATTTTTGTCGCCTTTGGTTGTGTGTTGTTATTTAAGACAGCATTTCGCGCTTGGAGGCTTTTATTGACTGCGACCTGGATCAGATCGTGCATTGTAACTCAACTATTGTTAGTGCATTCCACTTTTGGTTCTGTCACACATTTCTTAGCTTATTGGCGGCAGCTGCATGGAGGTTGCTTGTGGGAGAAAACCCATAGATGACTGAGGATTTACATTAAGAACCGGCGACATGTGCAAGTTTCTCACATGGCATTCATATGATGGTCAACCTCTACATTTTTTGAGATCTGTGCATTATTTACCAGCGAGAGTAATCTTTTGCACCCTGTCAAATCTTTTTCTGATAGATTAATATCAGGATAAGCAAAGTTCTTTCGTTACATTGTCGTTCTATTGACTTGAGTTTTACGACTTTTGTTTAGAGCTGGTTCATTGCTAAATCCTATTCATCATTGGTGGTGTGGTGCATTTTTCAGCATGTTTTCATTGGTTCTTGCCTGAATTCCTTAGAAGGCGATAAACCGACATAGAGGAAGCCACGGTATGAGTTTTTGTGGTTTCTGTTTTTCCAGTCGAGTCATTCAAAATAGTAATTTCATATTACTTAGTTTGGTTTGTATAGTCTATAGATTGAGTGTTTAATGATAGTTTAAAGGTTAAAGTCAAATTGTTATAGATATTGCAGTCTAAAAGTCTAGTAAAATATTGTCAAAGTCAAGGTGTATTGCTTTGTTTAGGATAGGGTTCATTTTATGAGTCAGTATTGCTATGTCAGCAAAAGAGTATCAAAATTTTAAAATGTCAAAAATTGTAAAAATTGTTTCTGTTGTAATTGGATGTACTCTCGCTTGTGCGCGACATCTATTTTGTTGGGGGGCATTCTAAAATTGAACTTCAAAGTCAAATTTGCTAATTAAGTAGCAATCTTATTGGAGGTTGGAGGTCAATCAGCGACCTCTCGTCAGTCACCAACAACGGGGCCGCTTATCAGCTTTGGTGGCATTTCATTTTCCACTTTTTTCAGTATGAATAAGTGGAAATTTCACATTGTGGGGGAAAATAATAATCAAATTTCCCATTTCGTGCCAAAAAGACTAAAGCCAAGATCGGTTTCCAAGTGGCAGCGGCAACCGTCTCATATCATTTGTGATCAGAGTGGCACTGATCTACAATGGTGGCTGCATACGCGACAATGAGGACTTGGTTCTCAAACCTTTTATATAGTGATTGGAAGTGTTTGTCCCGAGTCACATTTGTTGGGTAATTATGATTGGATGTGTTTGTCCCCAATCATAATAATTGTGAGCAGAAGTGTGTCTCCCTGTTCATAACCCTGTTTTTGGATAGATGTGTTTGTCCCTATCCAAATTTGATGGAAGACCTTGGATAGATGTGTTAGTCCCTATCCGTGGTTCCCTGAGTAGATGTGTATGTCCCTACTCTTATCTTATAGTGTGTAATCTCCCCATGTTCACACTAAGGGGGGTGTTGGGAATTAGTGTTCACATAGGTTAGGAATATTATGATGAATAAAATAACCTAGTGATATAATATTAAGTTGTTAAGAAACAACTTAATATTATTAATAGTCACATTGTTTCGTTGTTTGTTTGAGTTGTTGAAACAACTCAATAATATTAGGCAGTCGTTTTAGGATGGTTCCTATAATATAGGATCTGCATATCCTATATATATGTAGGATGTATTTGAATGAAATGAAGAGAAGCACGACATTATTTTGTATAAAATTATTTTGCTTCCTCTCTCTTAGATTTTCTCACACCCCTTTCTAAAATAAAATTTAATCATATATATAATAATAATAATAATAATAAAATTAAATTATAAAAGTAAATAAATAAACACATAAATTATAAAATAATACAATTATAAGACAGCTAAATATCTTGATTTTGTGAAATCTCTGAGGAGACCAAATTGCAAAAAGGAATCGATAATGGATGTCAGACATGCTAAATATCAAAGAATTGACTATTCAAACAAATTACCCAGAGGTACCGTTAAAGACAGATAAATGGATAATGACTATTAAGGGGTGATCTGTAATGAACTGCATTGATCGGGCTAAGCAATGATTAGTCAACCGATCAAATCAGTGACTTATAGGAATAACTAATATCGACGTGTGTAATAGACAGTGCCCAAGACCATGTCTTTAAGTCAATGTTTAAGTTTATGGTCAAATCAATAATAGCCATAACAACCATAATAAACAAATATAGCTAGTCGATAATTAAAAGAGTGATGGAAAGGCACGAAGTAGAAAAGGCAGCAGTTGATATATACCAAGACAGATATGGGATCAATTGATACAAAACAGCAATTGGGATTAGAAGAATCAGTTGCTATGAGATGGTGCGATTAGCATTCAAAGAAGAAACATTAATGAATAGACATTAGATATGTCTATTGGGAACACAACCTTTCATATCCAAGTACAAAATATAAGAAGGATTAGAAATTATTATTTATAATCATCGATGGACATTGGAGATCATAGATGAATAGGGCAATATATAATATATCTGAGGAAGACCTCAGAAAGGAATATATACATATATGGAAATGATTCATGTTATGATGCTGGCGAGCATCATGTAACGGCAAAGCATGCTGTAAATTGTAATTAATATATGAATAAATTATAATCTATAGAATATTATATCTGAATGATATTAGGAATAAGGGGCCAATAAATGGGCAAATATATATATATATATAATGAAATCAGAATTATCTTACTTAAGTTAATAATATATACATAGCCAATTTCTTAATCTTTCTCTAACACCTTTGGAAGGATAGGTTGGTTTATGTAGGGAGAGGCGGAGTAATTCCATCACAAGTTAGGCGACTCCCAAGTGGTGGTATTGACAGGTGTTCATGAAACCCTTCGGCCAAGTGGTGGTATTGACGGGTGTTCATGAAACCCTTGGGCTCAATTGTGGAGGTGGTTTCAGGCGCCCTATGACAGTAAATCCCCATCCTCCATTAAGTTTAGGAGAGAAGTAATGAATTAGGGCTTAAGCATGTATTATGAATCAGTAATGTTTCTAAACTTAATCTGATTTAAATAGTGATGCATGTTAATCATTGGAAATGGGCAGCTTCCTAGTAGGGAACATTACAGAGACTAAGTAAATTGCCATTCCCAAGTGCAATCAAAACCCTAGTAGGTCATTTTAGGGTAAAACAAGTAAAGTCCCGATAGGAGACATTACAAGAAATAAAAAATTAAACTTGCCTGGATATTAGCAAATATTTCCTCCAGGATATTAATAATTTAAACAGGTCATTATGCCATAAGCTTTCTATCTTGACCTATGTAAGGTGATAAAGCACTTTCTTGTGGGTCATGAGAAGGGGGCGCTACAGATGACTAGTGCATATACTCTATCTTCCCTGGACAGGCTTCATCAAGTAGAGTCGCAGCAGAGGATGGAAATCATTCATGGTGTTAAGTTTTCCACTTTAGGTATTTGTGGAGACAGTGCTTTGGATAATGTTTCTTCAGTGATGCTAGGCACAGGTGGTGTTGATTAGACTTCAGGTGACCTAGATGATGGCAGTATGGGTGTTGGCAGCTAGGATGTGCCACATGGATGGTGATGTTGGTTGTCAGGGGTTTTCTCCTCAGTATTTGAGCTCTATTTTTTTTCTTTGCTGCCTTGTGTTTGTTTCTATGCTGCCCCTGCATGGGCTTTTCCTATCTCACCCTGCATGACCTTTTCCTCTCTTTTCAGCCCTTCAGTTTGTGTGGTCTTTGGTTTATCATTTCTCTGGTTTATGCACAATCCAAATCATAGGAATTCTCTTAAGATGCCAAATAAATATAATAGCAAGGTTGTTTTAAAAGAGATGTTCAATTGTGCAAATTCAATTAATTACAGGAATGCCAATTGGAAAAAGTATAGTTTCCAGTGTACATATTATTGTATAGAAATTAAAAATTAACTTGACTGGATATTATGAAATATTTCCTCCAGGATATTAATAATTTAAACAGGTCATTATGCCATAAGCTTTCTATATTGACCTACGTAAGGTGATAAAGCATTTGCTTGTGGGTCATAAGAAGGGGGTGCTAGAGATGACTAGTAAATATACTCTATCCTCCCTGGAAAGACTTCATCCAGTACAGTCACAGCAGAGGATGGAAGTCATTTGTGCTGTTAAGTTTTCTGCTTTAGCTATTCGTGGAGACAGTGCTTTGGATAATGTTTCTTCAGTGATGCTCTACACAGGTGATGTTGATTTGACTCCAGGTGACCTAGATGATGGCAGCGTGGGTGTTGGCAGCTAGGATGTGCCACATGGATGGTGATGTTGGTTGTCAGGGGTCTTCTCCTCAGTATTTGAGCTCTATTTTTTTTAATTTGTTGCCTTGTGTGGGTTGTTTCTATGCTGCCCCTACATGGGCTTTTCCTCTCTCGCCCTGTGTGACCTTTTCCTCTCTTGCCCCTGCATAATTTTTTCTATCCTTTTCAGCTCTTCAGTTTGTGTGGTCTTTGGTCTATCACTTTTCTGAGCGAGGGCCCCTATAGAATCCCCTAGAATCATATAAAAAACAATCATTTGAATTGCTCTATCTGCCATTAAAACTTTGCTGATCATTGTTTTGTTATAGGCCAAATCTAGTTCACATTTTTACAAGTTTTCTTTGTCAAATAAAGCCGGTTAGCTAGAATAGGCTGGTTATGGTTTCAAAAAGCATGATCTTGATTGCCATTTCAGATATAATTTTAAATAAGTTTTGATTTCCATCTAATAATTGACTCAGCCCATAACATCTCAATTTCTCAATATTCATTTGACTAATTCTGTGACTATTGTCCTAGATATCCCTTTATGCTTATCCAAGGAGATACAAAATAAGTTATAAAATGGGAATTCTAAGTTATTCAGCAACTTTAAAGCTTAAGCACTTAAAGCTGTTAACTAAATTATTTATCATATAATTTGACTAGTAAGTTAACTCTCTAAATTTATAAGTTTTTAAGGAAGTTTCATAATAAATTAAGTACATATAATTGCACATATATAAATTGGATCCTAATGATGCTTAATCTTTGAGGACTGTGGAAATGGCTACCAATTTCATCCAGAACTATACACACAGTTACAAGATTTGATATTATATTTGTAACTAGTAAAGGTAAAAGTATTTTTTAAAGCCACTGCCAAGGGATACATTAATTTGGTGTATAAGACCTTCCTCATACGAGCATTCTACAGAATCATCAGTTTTCCAGTTACCATATATATTGTTCAATGAGCTGTAGTTGTACAATCCTCCCTTTCTCCAAAATCCAACCTCCATCCACCACTCTAGGAGTCTAGAGTATAAAGACTTTAATCATTAGCCCAGCTCAGATTGTATGAAAAGCCAATATATTTGTTCCCCTAGTCTCATGTGCCAATTCCTAACATTTGGGGTGTCTCTATAGCTCTCCCATAAACACATCCACATAATGCTGAAATTTGGCATATAAACCACACGGAAATATTGATTTAGACAGCAATAATATCTACCTACAGTAGAGGAGACCATATCTCTTCAATGTGAACAAATGAATACTTTAGAATGAAAAGTAAGACTCACATGAAGAGACAACACATCAAAAATATCTCCATATGGTTCAAACTCTCAATAAGCATATTAATCAAGGTAAACGAAACAACTATCAAGTCGTGATCATAAGTAGAAAATCAATAGCTATTTCTTAGCAGAACCCCAATTTCTAACCCCCTCTAGACATGTGAAGTGTTGAAATTGCATAAAATATAGTATCCAACTTGAGGTGGAACTGATGAGGTCATATACAAGTCCTATGTGACTTTGACAGAAAAGATAGCCATCCACTGTGGCATCAGGTTAACATCACACAAGAAATAGACCAGTCAAAAAAAAGGTTTGGAAACAGTTTAAAGTTGTGCCAAAAGTTACTATTTTGTGCAAACTTGGTAGGACATTCCACATCCAACATGAAATGTTCTGAAGGACATGAAAATGAGATTAGTCATGTAAAAAATTGATTAAGATTTATCATTGAGAATTTGAGACTAGCTAAAATGACCAAGTTTAGAAGATTGTGCAAATGATAGGAAGAACATAATTAAACATATATTTCACTCATTGTAATAAGGTTCAACAAATATCATGGGCTACTTGTGTCTGTACACTAAATGGGGAAGGAAAAATAAATAAGATAAAGAAAAGGTCTGATTCTTAGTTGTCAACTTAGAGCTTAAAGCAGCAAAAATGAGGCAAATAAAAAACATAAACCAGCACCTTCACTTATTGAAAAGAAGTAGCTATTGTGTGCAATTAAATTGGGTCGATGAATCAACAATATTATTAGAAAACATATCATCATCCATACCAATGAATCTGAAAATGAGAATTTTACCAAACGAACAAGCTTATGGAACTCCCTCAAAATGGAGCATTAGTAGAAATAAATTAAGTCATATGCACCTGTACAATGCTTTAACCAGTAGAAAGTAACCAAAACAATATTAAAAGGGACTAGAAACAAATAGCTAACGTTCAACATCGAGGACATATTCTCACTTCCTCAAAAACATGCCAAACAAGAATCGTAAACGAATAAACATTTATCCAAGAAATCATAGAGGTGCATTTTCCAAACCTGCAATGTTTTCCCGCTCTTCATGCTTGCCAGAAGTTTCTTGCACCAAACATTCAACAGTAGATTTTGCATTGCAGTAACTCACCCCAAATATACTTGCATTATGAAATTCCATCTTATTCTCTGTCAGGGTGCCTGTCTTGTCAGAGAATATATACCTGATTTGACCTAAATCTTCATTTATGTTCAATGAACGACATTGGAACCTTGAATTTGAATTGCTATCATACATCTCCTGATCCCCAATCATGAAATAGGACTGTCCCAGACGGACTAACTCCATTGATATATACAGAGATATCGGTATCATTATCTGGAAAACTATGACAGAACTCAGAAATGAAATTAAAACCTCCATTCCAACACCATAATAATTATATTTTTCTCCACCACTGTTTTCATCTGTAAAAATTATCTTCCTGTAGTACGGAGAATAATCAAGTTCCCCACTGTGCTTGAGAAGCCACATAAGCATTCCAAATGCCACCACAGCACACATAATAAATAGAAAGACAGATAACCATATCGTCTCTCTGTTCATATGCCCTTCCAATCTGCTTCGTTTTGAAGGTGCTCCTGAGCTATTCAGCATTGCTTTGGTCTCTTGACCAGCATAAACAACCACGCCAACTATCCATGCAGTGTTTTTCAGCTGGCAACCTCGAAGCACAATGTTTGATGGCCCAAGGGGAATTGTTTGGTCATCAATTTTCATGTTTGCAATGAAACCATATATGTTTCTATTTGGTTGTTCACAGCGAATAAGTCCTGAAGGGGGTTCCTTCTCAGGCCTCTTAACTGCAGTTTCCTGTCTGGCATATCTTGTTTTCAGATTCGATTCTCCATCGAGATTAATTGTCTGAACATATGCAATTCCACTAGGATCACTCGTCTCTAACAAAACAATATCACACGGAATTGTTTCATTTGCATGTATCTTCAAAACTTCACCTACCCTTACATTCTTCCATTTCTTAGCGCTGAACAGGGCACCCTGTAACACTTGTACCTCCCTATTATTCTCCTTCTTATCAGAACGATGTCGACGCCAGTCCTCATACCCATCCTTGATAGCTGTCACACACAAAACAAACAGCAAAGGGAAAAGTGATACAGTTCTCCCAAAGACTGCAAGCTGAGGAAGCTGATTTAAGGCAGCTATCACCAGGAAATAAATGTAAGCAAGCCGATGAAACTGAACAAACAAATTCTTCGGTAGGAATGTAATGACAGTGTATTTGCTAGTCCGAATCTCATTTCCAGTAAACTCATATTTGTCATTTGTCAGTTTGGGGTCATTGATATATATGAGCCTATCATTTTGATTTTCACCATCTGTTGCGGAATGTTCCCCCTCCAAAACTCTCAAACCTTGCCCTTTTGAAGAATCTGTCTGTCGCCTCACATTCTCTGCTTTCTGAGCCAGAGGACTGTCTAGCGTGTTAGAAATCTCAAACGTGGTTACACAATTATGAGTCTCTAAGGAATTAACTACAGAGGTATTCGATGGATACATGTTGTCAGCTGAAAAAGCCACAACCCGCTCTTCAGTTTCACTCTTCAAGCGGAAAGGTAAGAATTCAGAGCCAGGGAGCTGAACTTTACTGTTAGGGCTTGAATTGGAGTACGAATCCCATCCGATGAAGCTGTTATTGTTATCCTTCATGTATCGCATCTCGTGTGGCCCACCCGCATCGTAATTTGGAGATCGGATCTGAGATGATACGCGGGAGGTAGCATTAACACTGGGGAAAACACAATCATAGCTACCGCTACTAGTACTAGTGTGGGGTGGAGAAGAGATTAGAAAAGGATTGTCTGAAATCATAATTTGCAGCCTAAATGCACATACATCCAAAGATCAGCACAGAAAAGTTAAGAAACGCTCTAAATCGGGATTGGCGGCCCAGAAATCACCTCTTCCCCCTCCGCTCTAGCCCAAAATTTCACAATTACTTCAATTCCGCATAATACACTCAAATCCATTTCCTCTACCTTGCCATTTTGCATGCTCCACCAGCATCTCCCTCTAAAATCTCACTGTAAAAAGCGGCAGGCAAAGCTTTACATGTTGCAGATTGAAATATTTGAGTTGAAAACTCTTACCCGAGGACTTCGCAACACTTGCTCCTCTCTGGATCACTCTGCCTGACGTATCGGCTCCTGCAATTTCAATTTCAGCAGATCGCTAGGGTTTTCTCAGCATCATCCACCGAGCACACAGTAGAATCGAACGTGGAAACCTGCAAACAACTTTGGAGATTCCGTCAAAAAAAATTGTTTGCTTTCTACTTTGCTCTACTGTCCGTCAATTTTTGTTTGTTTCTTATTTCTAATTTGTGCCAGTTCGAATTTTAAAATGATTTTTGATTCGAAACTGGCACTTTCACAAACCCAAAGAAAATGGGTGTCCACACGCTTTGACGGACGGTCCTTCATTATTTTGACGCTTTTTGCCACGTTGGTAACAACTAAGACTTCAAATGTTTCGGATTTTCAGGGGTTTTCAAGGCAAACATTGTATGCCGTTTTCCACAGTATCGATGGACTCCCATTTTCAGCGGACACGCCTATGGAGCTCCCTATTTCTTGCACTTTTGGCTCTATTTATACATACTTTGAATTATCACTATAACCTTCATTTTAAAAAAATATAACAAATAGAACTTTCGGATGATACATTGATTTGGTCATTTGATAGTGAAATTTGTATATTTATTCAGTTTCTATCCAATGTTGGGTTATTGGTATTGGCTAAATAGCCAACTAAAACCGTAAAACATAAAGAGGGAGTTGAAAAAAATACTAAGTGTCCCTCTTTGTATGATATACGTTTTAGTTTGATATTTAGATGTTGTTGGGTTTATTTGGAAAGAATATTTTAGTATAATTATTAGTATTTATGTCCACAATTGTAATGAGGTCTCTACAATGGTAACAAGGTCTTTATTAGTTCATCCATATAAGAAAAGTGAAAAGCTAATGACTAGGTAGCACTCGTACCAAAAGGAGGTCCAATGGTTACGTTGATAGTGAGATATAGTGTGTGGAATATTATGGAATGTAGACAAATAATGAAGAATGAATATTATCGTTATTAAGAGTAACCAAAATGAATCTACGTAATTCAATTTTAATTGGTAAGTTTTGTAGGATGTTCTTGCAGTTTGATTGTTTTGTGTGGTGTGTGAAAATGACTACCATCCAAAAAAATTGAAAATGAATCAGTACAATTTAATTTTACATAGAAAGATATGCATTAAATATTTGAAACTCAAAATGTATTTACAGTTTATGAAAATGATTAGTGGAAGAGAGTTATTACATAGGATACGTTAGTTCTTATTTGTTGAGATATTTTCGATACAATTGTCACATTTTAAAAAAGCATTACAAAATTTTGTTTTATAAATTCAAGCATATGTGTGGGTGTTTATCCTTTGTTGTGTAATCGAGATTATTTTTGGCTCTTTCATTCCAAGATGTTGGACGAATACTTCACTATAATAAAAAAAATAAGTTGATTGATGGGAAGGATTTTTGTTGTATATTTGAAAATATTGTCTTCTATGATGATTGTAATTGGTGTCCCAAAGAATTTTGTAGTATGTGTACAACTGAAAATGATTCTTGTGTATTGATGTGGCCAAAGGAGTATGACTAAGTTGATTAATTCCTTTGTATTTTCTTCTCCAGTCGCATTGCACCAATATGTCCACATGTTAAATGCAATTTTAAGTGTGTTATATGAGAAGCGTTGCTTGTCCACCATGATCATCCAACCATAGTGATATGAGTCATTAACCAATGCTAAGACTATCGACCCTTGACAAGGTATATTAGAGTTCATAAATGTATGTAGTTCTTTCTTTTGGATTGTTGCATTAGATAATATTTTGTAGATACCAATAAATAAATTACGATAATTTTATTAAAAGACGAATTGGATAATAAGTAACAAGGTTGATAGATTTTTAAAAAAATGAAAATCTAGATACCTTGTATATCAAAACTTTGTGATAAGTGTCATTTCTCTTCAATACCTATACAATGTAAGCACACAATAATTAGATGTGCAGGATTATAGTAAAATTTTGGAAGAGGTTGTATTGTTTGAGTAAACAAGGTAAATGCATAACTCTATAATAAAGTGTTATGAGAAAATTGGAAAAAAAAACATTATTACTTTCTATATGATAGATTGGGGCTAGTTATTGGAGAAGGCGAGTTTGTCCAAACGAGATTGAGCCCTCGTGAATGATTGAATGAAGTGTGAGGGGGAAAGAAGGAGAATGTGGGTTGAATGTGAAGATCATTTAATATCTTAACTATGGATATGGTTGTAAATGTTAATCATTGCCTTTCTATTTTTCCAATGTTGATTATTATTTTTTGTAGTGACCTTGGGATTTGTGTATGGTAATAGCCCATGCCACTGTGAGTATATTTACCTATAGTTTCCCAAAGATATAGGTATTATTGGTATACTTTTAGGGTCATCCTGGTTCCAAAGTCACATGTTGTAATTATTGATCCTTGTTATAACGTACATTGGAAGATTTGGTGGTTTTCAGGTATGGTTGTAAACAATGTTGATAACTTCACCAAGAGATCCATTTACAAGTCTTTCTTGTGTCCATATGTTGGTTGTGAGCATGATGTGTTGGTCTCTACATAGGAGCACATGTTTCTAAACCTGATTCCTCTATTGTGAAGTCTTACTGAATCGTTTATCATAAATAGATGCATCAAGTTGACAAATTGTTCCTTCTCACTTGATGTAAGTTAATTGTTTGTGTGTGTCATCAAGAATTGCCAATCTTCTTGGGTTGGTGTCGCATTGTGTATGTTTTGTTATTGTTGACAAAATTGTGTTTGTGTTGGAGTTTCACCTTGTTGATGAAACATTGTCTGTAGAATGACAACTATTGTAAATTGGGCCCATAATGTTTTAGCAATTGAATGTGATGCGTAGATAGGTTTGTCCATCATGGGTGGTAATTGTAACACCCCAAAATTGGCATCTTGCAACCCTAACCAATTGTGTTGCATTTGTCGTTCTTCTAAATCATCAAAGTCCTATTGCACTAGGCAAATTCTGAGTTTTCACTGACTCTACTCGACCTGAGTGTCAAATGCAGAAAATCCTAAATCTGTATCAATCAAACATCACATTTAATTCCTAAATATCTATTTGGCTAAACAAATCCTATGATCGAATTAATTTAATTATAAAGTCCTAGCACTTTAATTAAAATAAATTCACCCTCTTTAGCTGAGACACATGAAAAAGGAATTAAATAATATTTAATTATTAAATAAATATCCTCATTTCAATAATTGAATTTAATATTCAGATAGTTGAGAAAAAGTAATTATGAGGTCATATTTATTTAATTAATTGGATATTCTCTCAAAAATCTTTCTTCTATTCAGAAATAGAAATTTTGAATTAATTGTGCTTTAAAGGGAAATAAAACAATTAAATTCAAATAAAACAATATTAAATCAAAGAGATAAAACAGGAAGAAAACAATTTATTGAATTCTTTTCAATAAAGCTTTCTATTTTTAATTGGCTTTTCTAGTTGTTTTATTTCAAAACAGGAAAGTTTCTATTCTGATCTTCTCAGGGTTTATAAAAG
>MU227533.1:1127312-1152057 GCA_018584345.1 Thuja plicata | reverse complement strand
TGTAGGAATTGCAAACATGCAAGTCCACAGACCCCGAATACACCTGCATGCAAGAACCTGATACAAAGATGAAAAAACTGAAGACAGAAAGGAAGAACTCAGAAGTTGCTCAGAAAGAGAGAGCGAAATTATAATCTGAATTAATGAGAAGAGATTACAAAGTTCGACCTTATAAAGGTGAACAAACCCTAAAACCTAAAAGCTAGGATGCACAATATAATTAATATAAAGAATTAATTATATGCACCTAAGTGAAAGCATAAGCCGAAAAAGAGTAAACTGATTACTCTAACATACATGAGTAACCTGAGCACCGGTCTACCGAGAGACAACTTTAATTCTGAGAAATGTGGATCTGAGTTACACGTCATATAAAAGAAGTTTTATATTTAGATTTAAAAACTATCTTTAAAACTATTTGTTGAGGGACAAGTAAAGTAAATGTAATTGTTTTAATCAGTCTAACTAATTGAAAACATGCAAACTAGGAGATCAAGGTCAAGTTGTAAACCTTTGATCATAGAGTTTTCATAATTATGTGTGAAACCTATTTAGGTCAATTTATTGTATAAATATATGTGTAATCAATCAAAATATATGGATGTGATGATGATTGTAGCCACAACAAACATCTATGGATTAGACAGAGAGTTTTATGCAGAAGGACAAAAAAAGATGAAATCGGTTATAAAGAACAAGAATAAAGGCTACCGAGCAGAATAGAGGTATTAATAAATTACTATAGGTGATACATCATATTGGAAAATTTAAAGGATCTGTACTCAGCAATTCCAGATTGCATTTTATCTGGTCAATAAGTATTTTTTACTGCATTCTAACAAGTGTAGTAAATAGAAGAAATCCTTTAAGAAGGTGGATTTAACAATCCTTTTGTAAATATCTTAACCGATTCCACACTAAACAATGTTGATAAATATATTAACAGAGTAGATGATGCAGAGGCACTAAGCACTAGTGCATACATCTTGAAAATGACTCTAAAATTGCCCTGTCGCTGCCCCTCGCCTATACCTGTACACATACATTAATAACTTTTGACAACACAAAATTGACAAAATCCCTCTGGTGAGGATGGGTGTAATTAGGTTTCTAAAAACATATTAAAATGTAGAAAGATCCAATGGTGGGTTTGGGAGATATGACCCCCATAACAGAACCAAAATTTCTGTGATACTAAGAAAATAGAAGAAAACTGATTTTTATTGCTTCTTGTTCAAATTCGTGCAACCCAGGAATCTCTCCTTCACAAATAGACTCTAATAATGTTTTGTAACTCCTTTCTACAACCATTCCAAATATATTTTGGTAGTTACATTGAACTGGAATACCAAAAGACTCCTTTGCATGTGTTTTTCACTAAAAGACAATGCAATCGTTACTCTTTGAAAATATGAATCTTTCAACTTTTGAAAACAACATCTAAAACTAATTAAAAATTATAATTATGAATGCCTAATGTCTTCCAACATATTTTAGACTTATTCTAAACACTTCTAACACCTAAACAACCCCTAAACAATCCTTGACATCCTTGGACACTATTGGTCCGCTTACAATGCATATTAGTCCTCTAGGACAATTTCAATTACATGTTATTTGGAAAACCATTATAGGCTTTAGAAATTCATAGTTGATCTTCTTTGATGTACTTGGTGTCTTATTGGATTGTCCTAGGTGCCCTATGTTAGTAATAACTGAGAGGGGGGGGTGAATCAGTGGCTTCAAAAATTTATCCTTTAAACTTTAACCACCAATCAATACACCTCAGATTATTAAATCCCTACAAGATGCATGCCAGGAAATACTTATAATAATTAACTATCTGTCAGTTTACCTTGTCTGTCCTTATTCTCCTTGATAACTGATAAGTAGTAAAACTATTTACCGATACTCAGTAAATATGCAGAGTATACGAATCAATCCAGAAATGCATATGTTAAATGTAAAACAATAAAGTAATAAACCATACAGACATAACACATGGATTTTAATGTGGAAACCCTGTTAAGGGAAAAACCACTAGGACCGATACCCCAAATTTTCACTCTTATGAAGTGAGCCCTGTTACGAGCCAACCCTGTTAAAGGTTACAAACACACTATTAGGTGTGACCTTGTTAGAGGATTTTAATATGAGTCTATCACTTGATATCTGGCATGTAAATGCTACCTAACTGCATCAGCCTCCTTCTTAGACTGTGTGTTGGTATCGGACACTCAATGCTATCTTCATGATAAACTTGTTGGCAATATGTTAGTATATACCTCAAATGTAGAAGATTGTTGAGTCTTGCTCTGTTAAGAGACTTGATGCTTCAATGGTTAAACTAAAACACAATGACCTATTTCTAATGTAACTTGAATTGCATATTTTCATATCTATTTAAGTACATTACCTCTCTGATCAATTTATCAATTCAATTCTTTGTGCTCCACACTTTCTGCTCTGTGATGTTGTGCTTCACTATTCATCGGTGTCTGCAGAATTCTTTAGCTCTCCTTCAGCTTGATTGATCAGGACTGTATGAAGTTATCCTTCATCAGTTTCTCTTCAGCATCTTTTTTTTATTCACTCCCCTTCCCGCGTATGTCATTTCTTGTGGAAATGAATTATGCTTGTCTCTTATATAGACATGATATTCCTTCATTCTTGATTCTTGATTCTTGGCGTGAAAAATAATCCAGCCAATCTGATTTATAGCTTTAAAACCTGATTTATCTTGTAGTTATCTTCTTGCCAACTGTACAAATCTTCTTTAAATCATTTACTTAACTTTGGTCAAATAAAACAAATAAAAAAACTAGTTAAGTCTATCATTAAGCTCTGTCAGCTAGATATTTTGACATTTTCTGAACACTCTGTTCTGTCGGTCAACTCTGCAGTTAGTCACCACTGATAACTACCAATTACATCAGTGTAACTCTAGTTAGCTTCAGGATCTCCATCCGTCGAGTATCATTGGATTTTTCTCATCGGGCAAAACTGTCTTCTGCTCGTCGGGTATCACTATGACTTTTGTTCTTTGCCTTTACCGATGGTGTGCACTCCGTCGGTGTTGTCTGTCACTTAGTGAATACTTAACTTTTATGCATTGCTGAAAGCATAATCTATGTTCCATGGATTCTCTGAAGTCTTTGACATCATGTACATGACTCTACAGATGATATCAAGTTGACATCAATGACAATACAAAACCTAACTGATTTAATGTCTTGCATTATCTTCGACTTAACATTATCAAACATTCAATCAGTTACATGTCATCACCCTACACTAGTAGACCTTAACCAGTCTAAACATGTTACTCCTAACAGGGTAAGATCATCAGAAGTGATCAAACTTGTAAGCCTTATCCGACACCTTCCATTCTGTAGACAGTGAAAATTTGTGGGTTTCATCCCCACCGCAGTTTTTACCTTCTAACAGGGGTTTTCTGTGTTACCAATTCTTGTGTCATGTGTCATTACATTTCATGAATGTTTCTATTAATGTTTACACACAAAGTAAGTTTATGCTTTGATATTACATGCACAAAGATAGAATAGCATCTATGGTCGATAATGCAAGGAATTGATTACTAAAGGATTTAAGGTTAATTGATTATAAAAGTTTTAAGGGTACCGATTCACCCCTCCCCTCTCAGTACACACCATTCCATTATTCCAACATCATCTATCTTTCTATCACAGTGCATGGACTTTTTGTAGTCAAGTGGTAACCTAAGAGGAATTGCAGAGGCTTATTATGACGAACGATTCCTTCCAGGGAATACTTTGGATGATTCCATCAAGTCATATGACCTCTATAGTGGTGAGGCGTATGTGAAAGGATTTTTCCCTCAACCAATGCTGAAGGAAATCAAAGAGATGAGAATCATATTGAAAGCATATATGGAAGACATAGTAGATATGGAGGAGGACATAATCGACACTGCATTAGATAGTTATGGGTGGAGAGTACCACCGGACTTGTGTGAGGCTTTAGAAGAAATGTCAAATGCAATTGGATTTTTGTTGTGTAATACGAGGCATAGTCACCCCTCAGATGTAGATTTCCCAGGTGGCATATACATGAGGGAAGATCCATAAATGGGCAAAAATTAGCATGTGCAGTGAATAATTTTGGTGTTAGGTGTTTTTCAGAATTGTCGACAATTTTTGGGCATGTATCCTTTGGTGGAGGGTCATTTTTGTAGAATCTTTTGGCAGTCGTGGTTTGTGCATAGGCACAATATTATATGGATTTTTCAGTGGCTTCAACAGTCTAATGAGTGTTTACATGAACTTCTGTATGAAATTGAATCTCTAGTAGGCATTAAGCCATTGCAACTGATATTTTTTTGAAATCCATGTGATGTAGCTATGTAGTTGACAATCAACACTTCTATCTACTTTGAATTTTATTGTTTACCAGGAATTGAGTTGCTATCATTGAAAATGGTTTTGGAATTGCAGTGTCCCCATTTATGGGAAACTTATAATTGTTGTTGTTAAGCACTAGTTCCAACTTAGATTCATAAGAATATTATATCATAAATCTAAATTTACCTACAAATATGGAATTTGTTATCATATTCAACTTGACAACCCTAAGGAAAATTTCAAAAAGAAATGAAATCTTCATTGTGTGTTATGTGATAATTGGTTTCGGGATTCTATGTAGTGTTGATGTAAGATTTGTTTTATTTGGGATTTCCCTTTGTTGTACCCACCAATAGATAAGAATGTCATTGCCTGCTATGTATTTTGGTTGGTGAATCTAACGAGTATGGTTTATTAATAATATTAAAGATTAGTTTATATTGCTTATTTTGATTTAACTTGTATTATGTTATATCTTAATCTTATTTTTATTTATTAGTAAATCTCATATCAACCAGGGTTAGAAGATAGCTTCTTTTTCTTGTCGACTGAAGTGCAATGTGATGTTCAATGTGGACTGTACTCTTAGTTTCTATTTCTTTTAGTTGCAGTCTGCTACCGTCTGTCTCAGCACAATTCCATGCCATGGCACACTATAACTTGAGTGTCGTTCTCACCTCACTCCCTATACCATGACGTTCGCATCCCAAGTATTATATAGTTGTGGATAGCCCCTAGGTCTTGTTTGGAAGCAATCCTTGAACGATAATTGTTGTTGAAATAATATACACACATGCATACATGTATATTTTCTATCTGCGTACACACAGATATGTGTGTGTGTGTGTGTGCACAAACACATATGTACATGCAAACACACACACACACACGTGTGTGTGTGTGTGTACACAAATACATATATACATACAGACACATACACACACACACATGTGTGTGTGTGTCTCTCTCTCTCTTTGTGTATATACACATAGACACACACATATATATGTTTGTGTCTCTATGTGTATATATGTGTATACACACACACACAAATATCTCTCTCTCTCTCTCTCTCTCTCTCTCTCTCTCTCTCTCTCTCTCTCTCTCTCTCTCTCTCTCTCTCTCTCTCTCTCTCTCTTTGTGTGTGTGTGTACACAGACACACACATATATAGATATATATGTGTGTATGTATATACACATAGACACACACAAATATATATATGTGTATGTGTGTGTGTGTATTAAATTATGATTTTCCTCGAAACAAAATACTAATAGGCATTGCTTTTCTGCCACTTTTATGCTAGTTTTTTGTCACCTGAAATCTCTCTAATCACACGATCGACCTTTCAATCCCGTGCAATCATCTACTGTCTACCATTCAGCAATTCAATTTTGTTCATACGTCTAGATGTGCATGTCTTGTCATGCCATGGCATGGTGGGTGGAATACAAACTATATATATAGATGCGTGACATTTATTGCGTCTGAATAGACTTTGGTTGTCTATCTTGATGCAAAAAGTGACATGGTAGATGAGAAAAGCATTGTATGCCATACCAAAATACATATAATACATGCACAATACCATACAAAAGTGGTGCATACCAGATGGCATGTGGGAAAAATGGAGGGCAACAAAGTTAAAATTTTGAAAAAAATGTTAACTTTTATGGTAGCGAAAGCGGAAATCAGTAATAGATAATTGTCGAAAAATAAAATGTTACAGACATGATGGACTGGTAGAATCTACTGTAATAGTATAGACAATGAGAAAAGAATATTCTATAGTAAGGACGGACTGGTGTACTTAACTGTATGTTTTCCAGTGGTTTTTGAGTTAACTGTGTGGTTAATAAGAAAACACGGGAAGTGTTTATCAACAATGAAAAACCTTGTTGTGTTATTAATATTAAAAGCCCTAATCTCATGTTATGAATGATATAATACGTAAATGCCCATTTTAGTATATGTGTGTTGTGTCTATGTATGTGTGTGTTTGTGTGTATATGTATATGTATATGTATATGTATGTGTGTGTGTATACATTGATAGAGAAGGCACATTTCATATGAGAGATATATTTGGAAGTCACACTAGGAGATTCGTTGTAACATGTAAAAATGAGTTGTATAAACCATTAGAATGGAATGTACATCCTCTTATGCACATTTTTAGAATCATGGAAAATTGGAAAATATAGTTGGTCATATGTATTACTAGGGTTAGTAATATTTTGAATTGTTGGTTATAGTGGTATTGAACATATGACTGTGTATGTTAAGTTACAGTACAAGTCTGCAGGTGTTGAAGCATAACATTGTGTCCAACTCTACTGAATCTTGAAAATAAATGGTTTGGTACCATTTTAACTTACCAATTTAAAATATGACTAGCACTAATCCTATTTTTACCACACAGGCCTTTGTATCCAAAATATGTATAAGTTATCAATTGGTGGTCATTGAAACATCTGGTGAGTAGCCTTATTGAGACATTGTCACTTTTGTAGTCATAAAATACATTTCATTTCTTGTACTTAGGAAATAAGATAATTGGCATGTGTTTTGTATGTTGTCTTTGACTGTATTCCCTTTGTGGGGTGGTCATGTACACAAAATTAGTGTGATTTGGGGAATATAGGAATACTATGTGGCACCTCACGTGTTGAATGTCATTTGTAAACTTTGTGTAATACTAGTTCTACATGTAGGTTGTTCAATTGCAAGGACGCTTCAACAACATTCAACAATGTCAATAAATTATAGGTCATCATTCTTATCCTAGATCCATTCACAATTTTTATTGTCTCTAAATTATGTTTATTGACCTGCATGTTCTTATCTATTGTCTCTCTTCCTTACTATTATGGCACATTTCATATTTATGGACATGATTTATATGTTTTCTATCATTTGATTGTCTCTGGCAGTTGTTTCCAAGGTAGGGAAAATTGTGTCAAGTAGATTTGAGGTGTTGAGGATATATTTCTTATCCATCAACCTCCTTTGTGTGCACGCCGTGATTTTTTCTAGTAGAACAACCATGAGCCTTGGCATCTTCCTATACGACCAAGATATTCCCAGTTGACAATCTGTATTGGAATGGACAATGGTACATTCTAAAAATATCTTATATATGATTAATGTAGTTATTAATGTCATGGAAATTGCATCTATGCGAAGATGAGTTTTGTATGGTGCCCAAGTTAAGAATGGAAAGGATGATGTGTTTTTTGTGATAATTGTTTGTAACACGCATGTTATGCACTGTTGTGTTTTTTGTGCCCACTATTTGTGACACTCTTTTTATGCACCCTTTTGTTTAATTGACGTATTCTTTGTACCCACTATGTATTGAGAATGTTATGCAGCCTTGTGTTTAATTTTCCTTCTCCCTCTCCGAGTTTGGTAATGCGGATTTAGTAGTGGGTTTTTTTTTTCACAAACTCCAATAGGTTGCAAGAGCGATATGGTTAATTAATTCCTTTTTTTTATCTATGTACAAATATGATTGGGTGGTTAAAATAAAAGTTAGCAGAACCCTTCACATTTATTTTAGAGGGATCCCAACCTGTTGTGTTTGACTAGATCAGGCTCAAACAACCAATACTGGGGCCTGCGTATGGCGATATAGTAATGCAGGAGTGGAGGATAAAAATATATATTTACTTTTGTTGGAGTCCTCACCAGAAAACAATGTTTTATGGTATATGCAACTGTTATACACAGGAGGGAGTGGATAGTTTGAATCCACCAATGCCTAGGCAAAGGAGGGATGCTATTGTAGGCACAACAATGAAAGCGGTAATATTTCTTGGAGTTTTGTTCTCACCTTCTTTGAAAGAACTACAATTGTCATATGTTTTGTGTCTTTGACCATACTATAAAAAAAGTGGCATTGATTTATGTCAGAAAGGGAAATAAATGATGGTTGGGGTGGATGAGACTATGGGTGATGTTGAAAGAAATGAAAATAGTCCTGAGGGCAAGTTTGAGTCTTCATCGGAAGATCCATCAAATGAGGATGATGATGAGAGTACAAATGATGATTATAGAAAAGGTAACAATGTTTATGTTAGTGCTAAGAAAAAGGGAGAGTCTTCCCTAACCAAAGGTGAGGTCTAATTATTATTCTCCTTTCTCATTTCAGTTTGTTAGTCATAGACATCTTGTTTCCATTAGTTCCTTGTAACTAGGTGGATAAGTGTATTTAAAGTTTCTTTAGGTTAGTTTGGTGATTGACTATTTAACCATAATTGTGTGTGCGGGAACACATGTGTCATCAAATGAAAAATCTACAAGAAAGATTGTTCTATTTCTGTATGTATGGATCATGTGCACATGGAGGATGTCATAAGTTCTAGGATTTGTATAGGCTGAACATGCATAGGTTGGTAAAGCACAACCTCACATTCATTCCTTCCCAAATGTGTGGTCTTATAGGGGCAAAAAGTGCTAAAAGGGGGAGGTTTCCTTGAGATATTAAATAAATACCGCAAGAGGAGGGAGATAGACCTTGACTACCAGATGTTGGTGAGGCATAATATGCAAAAAAATATGTGACCAATTGGGTATTGATAGAGTATGATGTAGAATACTACGATGATTTCCCTGGGGAAGGAAAGAAAGAGAGTGTTAATGAAATGCTTGTTTACAATAGTTCTCCAATGAAGAAGGAGAGAATGAAGAGGGTTTCATGTTTGTTTGAACACAATAAATGGGTCAGAAATGTAATCAATAGTTGTCATTTGTCTTGTGTTTTTTTATATATTTGTACGCATGATAATGTGTTGTGAAGTGACCAATGTTATTATGATAGGCTACTACCAGGGCTGGTCATAGAGGCATTCCATAGTCGACAATGGTTCTCATTGTCGAGAAAGGTACTAGGGTAAGTGCTCAACACAAGAAGGATGTAGGGAAATCTTCAAAAAGTGTTCAAAGGAGGGATGTTGTGAGGAGGAAAAAAATCAAAATGCATGATGGATGTCCATCAATAGTAAAGGTAATTTGGAAATGCACTACACATGTTTTGATTTTTACTAACCTATGATGTGCGTAGTTGTAGAGGGATTTGAGGTCACTTTTTTAGTTATAAGTTTGATGAATCCTTGGCATTATTTTCAGAATGATGAATCTTTACACTATGATAGATCTGTATAATTTTGTTTTGGTAGGGTGACTCTGATGTGGTTCATGGTGAGAGTTTGTAGGGTTCAGTTGAGTTAATAGATGAGGGAGCTCATTTGAGCAAAGGTCCAAAGGAGAAATTTGGAACGTACTCTTTTGACAGGAGAAAGATGTTGGACGAAAGGAGGAGGAAAATAAAATATTTGGTAGAGGCAAGAATAGAGGAACATTAGAGGCACTTTGTGATAGCACTGCAAAACATGTATGCATCATTGTACTCCACTACAATATAGTACCACATCATCCCAATATTCTTGCATACAAATTTTGTTTTTTGTAAACTTTGTGAAGTTCATTTCAATCATGGAACCCCTGTGTATGGTATGTTTCATGTTTAATGTGGTTGTCATAGGGTGTCCCCAAGCAGTTAATAGGAGGTTGTGGCAAGTTGTAGTGCAATTTCCAGTGAAAACAACTCCTATAGCATGTGCTGGAGGGAAAAAATGTTCATGTCACTCTTCTAATAAGTTGCAGGGAATGGAGGATATGAAGAAACAAAATTTTTATTTTGAGGAGGGGACAACACCAACAAAGGAGGTATGTTGGCATTCTACTATGGACATTTTGAATCCATAAACTGAATATGTTTCTCCCTATTCCACTGAAAGTTTGCATGCATTTCTTTTTGATAATTCTTCTTCATCATTGCTTTGATAGGGTAGTTTCCACCTTGATGATGGTGGGAACAAGCAGGGAGTTGCATTTTCTAGTCAAAGTGGATCTCCTTTGACATGCGATGTGGTTGAGCATGGCAGTGGCATTTTGGGAGACGATGATGTATGTGTCTTGTAAGTCCATATATTTGTTGTGTTTGGACATTATGTTTGTGTTCAATGCATTTTGAATTTGTCTCCTTATCTATCCATATCAGTTCCAATTTATAAAATTCACTTGTGGCCATGTCAGGCTGACAATGTCCGCAATACTATTGACTGCAATTCGAACATGCAAGAGATAGATGGAGTGGTATGTTTCACTATATTATCTTTCCAGTTCTTGTCTTGGGGAAATACTATTTATTTTGAATGAGGACATATTACATATATCTCTTTTGGGATGTTGATTTTCTTGGTTAGCTTGTTATAGGAAAAAATAAGGGGATGTTGGGATGAAGGAATGATAATGGTGATTATCTATTCGAGGATTCTAGTGGAACCTAAATTTACAGGTTAATTTGCACATCTGAAATAGCTCAGGGAAGTATTTTTATGCCTATATCGATGAGATTTATTTATTTTATATTGTTGTTTACCCTAACGTTCTTAGTCTTATTTTTTCAAATTCATATTTTTAGCCGTTGCATGTGTTTTTGTAGTCTCTTTTTTATTTTATATTATTATGCAGATCCATTTTGCAATTAAACTGCAACAAATATCTACAATTGGCGTGATTCCTTAATCTAAAGTTTAATGATCTTTACCCATTAAGACATCACGCATTGTTGACACATATCGACTGAGATCTTTCCTAAATAGGGTCAAATAGAAATTAATTTTTGAGCATATCAAAATTCATATAACGGTCGACATGTTTTCGCAAACAAAAGATGCATGATATCTATTCTTCAAGGGATCACGCTTGATCGCCACATGTTCTGGACCCACAAGTCATGAGCAGTAATGAAGGAATATCAATGGTTAAACCTCGATAATGATCGATGGTGGGTGTAATGACTCTAAGAGAAGATGCAGGTTAATTATCCTTGAAGGCATCACATCTGATCGACATGTGCCATGGGCCCGCAGATGTTCTAAGCAATGAGACAACAAGGATAACAACTGGCAGTACCAGATCGGTCGAGCAAGTTGACAAGGATGCACATCATTTTTTAAGTCACTTAAAGTGCATGCTACAAAATCCTTTTTACTTTTAGCATGTGGGCTTGATCAATGACAATGTTCTAACTGAGTGGAAAATATGATCGAGTCTTAAAGGAGGTTGATGGTTGATCGACAGTTAAACTTCAACGAAGATCAACGACAAGCACAATGCCTTAAAGAAAAGATGCATGACCTTTATTCTTCAAGGAATCATGCCTAATTAACGCTTGTCCCAGACCCATAGGTTCTAAATAATGATGATTGGCTATTAAAACACAGAAGGAATCAATGGCTGGCATGATCCCTCGATTGGAAGATGCATGTGGTTTAGCCTTCAAGGGATTGTACAATGATGACATGTGTCCTCAATGATGAAAAGGATAAGATGCTTGGATGGAAACGTCAACATGAAATTCTCTTTTTTGTTTTAATAATTTTTAATATATTTTCTATCAGCTGGGGTTTTGTTTATTATTTGATACGTCGTCATTTACCATACATGGTTTCAAGGCTAGCAAACACGATGTATATGTCTGATGATGAGACATTGTGACCTTCATTAAATGGAAAGGATGATCAGATTCAAACATTCTCTGAAGAATCTTCACGAGGATAGAGGATGTCAGATTATGGTCGACAACATTGATGACCCTATTCTTAATGTTGAAATACCATTAATAATATCCATTATCAATTAGAGTTTATGAGGCTGCCAATGGATGAACATATGATCAAAGTGCTATGTTGATCATAACAGAGAATCATTTTTAATTATATTAGACAAATCACAAGTGATTTTCTAGTGACTGTTATTATGTATCCCAACGGTCAACAACCGTTTTCAAATAAGAATGTTTAATCATTACTTAATTGTAATTTTGATGTTCAATTGTTGATCTTAAGGTTAGGTTTTAGTTATGAATAGAATCATTGGTCTGAAGCTTTTACGCATCCCTTAGACTTTATATAAATAGGGATTCCAAGACCATGTGAGAAAATTCATTATTATCATTATTATTCTTCCTAGTTTAGAACTTGATCACAACTGCAACATGGACTCAAATGTACTATTATTTCAAAATCAATAAAGATAAGTGTTTTCTATTTCACTTGTGGTAAGAAAGTTAAATTCATTTTAGTTAGTCCCTTGCAATTATTTAAGATAGATTCAATTGTTTATCTTGCAATGCTTGTGTAGAGATTTTATGTGTCTTATATCCTTGTTTGATTATCAAGGAGTTTGTGAAAAGTTAGTGTTTCCAGCTTCTTTTTAAACTAGTCTCCCAACCACAGGAGATAAATTCATTTGAAATAACAAGGATATAAATAGGCTTCATTTCTCTACATCTATAGCATTTGAATAGTTGATGGTATTGGAACATATACTGTCTTCTAGAGTTGTACATAGGATTGAGATTGGATTGACTCTATTGCCCAAGTTGAAATAGGCACAAATCTTATCAATTATTGGATATAGTCATTTGTTTCATTTTTAAAGTTTTTGAGATATTCTATCTAGCATTCATTCAATTTATATATATTTTCTAAGCATTCTTACAATTAACAAAAGCATTCTTAGTCATGAAGTTTATGTTGTATTGATTTCAAATTGATTTCTTTCAAGTGCCTTGCCATACTTGAGAGAGAGGATTTGAAGTGTGTTCTATCTACTATAAAAATCCTTAAGACTTGAAAGATAAGTTAAGGCATAGGCCTACTAGCCTTGGTCTTGCAGAGCCAGAATTGCAGAATTTCCAACCTTGTTTTGGTTGTGACTTGTTAGTTGGCCAAATCTCTTGGGTTTCCCAACATTGGATTGGCAAGTCCGTAGGAAATCCAATCTATTGATTTGAGCACCAACATAATCGAGTGTGTTGATTATTCCATGTACGATGCATTTATATGCATGGTGTTGCAAAATGCAATATACAATTGTATTTTATCATATAGTTATCGATCTAGTTTTCATTTGTGTTAGCTTGTTTTGCCTTGCAACATGATGACACAAAAGGAAGTCCTAGGGTGAAAACTCACACAGGTGCAAAAATTAATGGGTAGGGTCTTGCCTTGGGCGAGATGAATGGTATTCAGAAAGGCTCTAATAATTCATAACAATAGGAGAATAGGGTATGGCAGTTCTCTTTTCATGTCGTCTTGTGAGGTATATGTGACTGTGAATTTGTCTATTTCAATTCTCAGTCTAACATTATGAGTTGATGGATTCATGTGCACCCACACCTTTACCTATTGTGGTTCCACAACACACACCTCATTTAAGCCCTTGGCCTAATGGGGACCCCATTTTTTATTTTTTGGTCCTTTTCCCTTTTTGGTGGTTTAAATTCCCTAAGGTTGAGTAGAACCAGGTATCCAGTGAGTCAGATGGAGGGCCCTTAGGGAAACTCCTGATAGTTGAGTATCATCTTGGTTTCCCTATTAGTTTTTTCCCTCCTACCCCTTTTTAGTTTCTAGATTTTGTCCTTTTTTTGTTTGTTTTTCCCACTATGTCCTTAAGCCTTAGTATTTTTTTCTCTTTCAAACTTTTGGTGTTTTGCAGGTCCACAGATCGCTGAAACATTGAAAGGTCAAAGCATCCCTCTGTAGGCAATTTTTGCCCTTTTAGACTTTCAGTGTTTCATAGGTTTTTATACCCCCAAAACACTGAAGAACGAGCTAAGAATTTAGGGTTAGTGTGTCAAACTTTCATAGTCCAACATTCATGATGATGTTAGCGTGCATTCTCAGCCTATAAAAGAGGTTTTCATGTTATTTTCACTCATTTTGCGATTTGTTTTCCTCTCGAGCTCCGATTGCACAATGACTAAAGACCTCCAACAACTCACCATTGTCACTCTTTTGTGCCCCTATTGTGATTCATTATTTCACTCATCATTCATTTTGAGGCTTAGTCATCGCAGTTGTCTTCTATTTTTACCACCTTTAGGTAGGATTTCGCATCCTTTCTTTTCCTATTTCCTTAGATTTTTATTTTTGTGTCTTCCATCATCCTTTTTAGGGTTTGTGTCATTTAGATTTTAGGTTAGGGCTTGTTGAGTAGTTTGGAATTTTAGGGTTTGTCCTTAGGGATTTTCTATCTTTTCTACGGGGTCATCAGATCTTTGGAAGGCATACATCTTTGGTGTTTTGGGGTTGCGCACACCAAAAATCATTACACACCTCGAAACTTTGAGACTGCAAAGAACCACGGGCCTCAAAAATTGACTAACTCCCTAAACCCCTTTGTAGTTTCACACTTTTGGTGTTTTGCACACTGAAATAACTCCATGACTCTGATACACCGAAGATTTATAACTTGCCAATTTTTTGTGGTATCAGACTTTCACACCCCGAGTATGTTATTGGACTACGAAGGTCTGAAACAATGAAAAGTCTAGGGGTTTGGTTTTTTCGCTCAGTTGTCTGGTTTTTTAGTGTTTCTTTCTGGTTTAGGTTTTTTTATTTTTGCTTTGTTTAGCTTTAGATTAGTATTTAGTAATAGATAGTTGACAACATTATTGGCAGGCAGAATGTCAAAAAAGATATCAACTCTACTGATGAAGTACTTCTTCAAAAGGTACAACACCCCCATGAACGTGGGAAACCTACATGCTGAGATCACAGATAGTGACATTGGGCACCTGGATTGGGATTTGTTCCTGAGATATTGTGCAAATTTGGTAGGAAGATCCTCAAACTGCAATGTAATCATCCTTGAAGGTCCAGTAAACATAGCAATGCATCCAGTCTCCATCCTTTAACTAGATTTAATTATGACCCTAGCTAATCACTACATCTCATATGAAAAGGTGGTGAAGAACATGGTTGGAGATATTATGTTAGATCTGAAACCTGACACCATTGAAGATGTTTTCAATCTACAGAAAGGAGTCGACCACTTCTACCCAATCATCAAGGAGAGGGGGATTAGGTGGTTTGAAGGTAATACCTTGGATGCTTATGACATAGTCAATAAATAATATCTCATTAAACATCTCCAAATAATAAGTTGGAAAGAATTGATATGCAAAGAGGTTACATGAATGATGACATAAAGGTTGTAGTAACAATGTTGATTTGGGTGTATGGTCTCCCCCAAGAACACCAAGTTGGAGCCATGGATGATCCACATCATAGAGAAGATCAAAGTGGAAGACTCAGGTTACAGTACCACCTCATATGATGAGCACCATAGATTTAACTCTAGAGGTTTATGTTATGGAGAAAATTGATTTAGGGGAACCCACCAGGGAATGTGGTAAAGCACTGGTCACTTTGGGTTTAAAATAATTATTTAAATATTTGGATAAAGATAAGACAAAGATTCAGGGTCTCAAGGCATAGGTTTCAACTCTAAAGGATTATGTGACAAAGATAGTTGGTCTTATCTACCGAGATCATCTAGAGGATGCATTGCAAGCAACACTTGAAAAGAGAGCACCCTCAAAATCTAAAAACCCTTTTGTGAAAGCAACTATAGATGGGAAGTCTAAGTTTGAAATCTTTAGAGTTGGGACTATTCACATGGTTCTAAAGTATTTCAGAATAATCCTCATTGAGATAACACAACTCATTGGCTAATGGAAGAAGATCAAGGGATTAATGAGAAGACGGAACAGTGGCAATAAGATCTTTAGGATTTGAGGATCATAAGAAAGCAACGCTTTCAAATTTTGGTAAAGCTATATAAAGGATCAAAGTTAGATAATTTTGATGAGTGGGTCCCTGCTATTAGTGTCACCATGAAAAGCTACCAGGAGACCTTGGAGAAGATTGAGAAGAGGAGAAAGGATGCCATGCTATGGGTAGAATAAATTGATAAATTCTTTGATGGAATGGACTTGGAGCTATACAAGGATGATAATAAGTAGATGTTGTATTCTACAAAGAGAATTATTCAATAGTTTTTAGGAATTGTAGCCGGAGTGAACACCAAGGGAGACCTACACCAATTGTTTTATTTTAGAGAATATATGAGCTACATAAGGGAGCATATAGAAGAGATCAAAGTGTTCAGTTCAAAGCTCACCTTGTTTTGGGTAAAGAGGCAGAAGCAGTTGGAATCTATCAAGCAACCCAATTTTGATGAAGATCGGGAAATTATAGAGATTGCATAAGGTTCACCCAAACATTCTTTCACGGAGCTAAGAGCCATTTTTTGATAGTTAGTCATTTTTTGAGGACTGTTGTCATTCTTGATACTTAGAGCCATTTTTTGAGAACTGAAATCATTTTCATACTTAGCCAATTTTTAGAGTTGTATTTTTAGGAGGTCCACCACTCCAAAAATCCAAAGTCACAAAACTTATAGACTTAGTCATTTTTCAGCATGGCATTTTTCAGAGGTCCACAACTCTGAAATTCTTGTGCACATTTTTTTCACAAAGGATCAATTTTTGGGTAGATTGCATGCAGACTGGAGTTCATTTTTGCATTTCAAGGGGTCTCCTACCAGTTGCACATTAGAAGGGCAGTTAGATCCATGCATTTTGGGTGTGAACATCAAAGAGAAGTTCAATCGTGTGCAATTAAGAGAAAGAAATGGTGGAATTGTAGTTCAAATTTCTTCATGTTATGGGATGATTCTAGTATGATTTTGCATGTATTTTGTGTAGACATGGACAAGAATCCATGCAAGATTTTTAGGTATCAATTTAGGAGTAGTTTTGCATTGTTAAACTCTAGATTTAATTTATTGACACCATATTTGTTATAGATGAAACCCTAGCTATGGGTTTCTAATTTCCAAGTTTAAGCACTATATATTTGATTACCAAGATGTGATTAAAGTTGGATTCTTCATGCAATAAAGCTATATGTTATTGGTGCTTCATTCATGGTGTGAATTTTTTGTTGTCTATGCGAAGTTTATAAATATGTGTATGCTTGTTCATTCATTTCAAAGAGCCAACTGCATTTTATTGTGAATGAATCTATGATCAATTAATTTGGAGTTTATTGTTACTGTTTGATCTTACTTTGACGAATGATTGGGAAGAGCTATTCTATTTCTTTAAAGATAAATTTGTCTAGTGTGTACGTGCATATGGTGGCATCACAATTTGATAGATTTTGGAAAATCTTGCATCTAGTTAAATGTTTCTTCAAAAGATTGCACCTGATGAATATGGAATTGTGAGTTTATCTAATTCGTGTTTTGTGGGTTTCCATATTTTCGTCATTTAATTCGCAAGCATGATTTAAACGATGGTTTATGTCATTTAGATTTCATTTGAAGCAAATTTTGTTACATTTCTTGTTACTCAATCTTTTGGTATTTTTGGAAATCGGTTAAAATAGGAAATCATTATAGGATTTAAAATTAGATTTGCATTAATAGAAAATTGCATACATTGAAAAATCAAGAAAATTCAAAAAGTGCTAAAGTTTGTGTTGCAGCCTAAATTTTTAATCATACCAGCAAAGGCCTCCTTGTGAACATTCACATTTATCTTCAATTGAGCTTTCTAATTGGTTGTACCACGACCACAGAGAACCTTGGGAGTAACTGTTAAGGCTTAGAATTGTTACCCCAACTTAGGCATTAGGGCTACATGACAATTCCATCCTAACAATGGAAACCTCCTCGAGTTGTAGGTGGACTCTGATTGAGGAGGAATCTCTGGATTCTAGGCCGGTTCCTATTATATATGGAATATCACCTCCTTATTGGTAACTCAATGGGAAAAAGGAAAGGAAAGATTTTAAAAACAAAAATTAGAATTAAAAGTGGGGTGATACACCAAAGTTGGGTTCAAACTTTGTTTTGGACAATAATGCAGGAATCCTATCTTATATGCCTAAGCTTGAAACTTTAGATCTCTGATCAACATATAGGCTAACAAATCCTAATATTAGGGTTGAACCATGAATAGCTTGACTAATTAGCAAACATACAGTTTACTTACAAGGTTCTGAATTATTGACTACCTAGAGAAGGAATGTGGAAAACTCACTTCTTTTAAATAACAATAAAATAAGCACTAGCAAGAAAAGATGAAAATAGGATCTTGACACATCAAACTCATAATATAGAAGGAAAATGAATCATAAGATTTATTCTTCACCCAAAATCTGACAAAATCTGGTTACAAAATGGTCTCCAAAAAACATCTAGGAACAAGAAGTTCACTATATGCTCTTCTCTCTAAAAACTTGAACCTGGTAACATGAAGTAAAAGATCAACTATATAGCCCACATGGCCCAATTTCCAAAATCATCTCCCTCCAAAAATCTTCCAAAATAGCAAACCACTAAACCATAAGGCTTAACAAGTGCCCTAAATCAAGCCCTAAGTTTAGCCCCCAAACTTTACCTCCTAAAGTTAGTGAATAAACTTACATCTTTTAATTTCACTAACCTTATTACATGATATACTCCAAAAATGCATTACCCTAAAGGTATAAAACCCCAACCATAACCTGTCACCCTAGCATGAACAAACCCTAACTTTACATCAACCCGACCACAGTATAGCTAATGCTGAAGTAACTTTCACTCCATGCTTGATAACAACTCATAGCTAACATTAACAACACACTGAAAGGATGGACTGTTGTCTTCGTGGCACAAAAAGTATTGTCATGACATTGTGAAGGGAATGTCGAGGCAATGTGAACTGACATAGCATTAACTCCGTTTGACAATGGACTTCAAAACTGGGTAAAACACATTGTACAGTGTTTTTTGATCTTTATTGCACTTAGGGTTTTTCTCCTCTGTGGCGCCGCCATGCTTGTTTGAACTTGTAGCTTGGAAGCCATAATCAATGGCACTGAATCTGCATCTTGAGTATGTGAAGAAGCTCGGGCTTCTCGAGCTCTGTAGGAAAACCGTGATTTTGAACTTTATCTGCCATAGCAAATGGCTCATTTTATGGATTTCTGTTGGAGTTTGGGATTTGTTTTCTTTGAACTCATATTACAAGAGCTCGGGCTCTGTTGACTATGAGTTAAGTCCCATGACTTTCATTGTGTGGGGACACCTGTAGAGTAGCTTGCAGAGCTCAGGCTCTAGATGTTTTGAAGCCATAACAGATGGTGCTAGATGCAAGCTTTGAACTCAGGTTTTTTGAAGTTGATGGTTTTTTACAACCACCATAAGCTTGGACTAAGTCTAAGCTATGGATGAGGTGTTGAGTGATCCATGAAATATGGTCTCAAAACTAGGCATATCTCAGCCACAGCTTCAGACTCATCCCCAGTCTATGGTGAACTTAGCATGAAGTTTGGAGTGGCCGCGGCTTTCTCTGTTGAACTTCAAAGAGCTCAGGCTCCATCTCTTCTTTTGTAACCCACGACACTTAGCATCTTGTCTGCATCCTAAAATTTGCCTCTTCTGCCACTTCTCTTCTAGATAAGTTACCTTCACATTTCTTGTAACTTCTGCATCTTTAAATGCATAGCATTGAGTTTCAATAACTCCTTATTTTATGGGTTTTAAAGAAAAAAACACATCTCTGGCAGTAACTCGGGGTTTTAATATTATTGCTCTGTATGTTGAAGTTGTTGTTGTTTATTTTGAAACTCCATCACACAACTTTGTTGTGTAACCCTAACCCCACTCCAAATTACTCTATGTTGCTTGCTTGCTATCGTTCTCTTAATTACTGCTCTCTGTGTCACATTAATGTTGACAAAAACAAAAGAAGATATACCCACATGGTCATTATGGTGAACTCGAACATGTGCAAGTTTGATATGAACTTGGTTTTTAACTGCACTCCACTGAAAGCTTTCAAACATGACAACACTGTCATGAGAACAAAACATGTCCCTCTGTAGAGACCAAACTTTATCTTCATTGTTTTGTCTGAAAAACATATAAAGTTTTCTTTCCAACGTGTTTATAAAAAACACAACAACATTCAGTTTTACTGACAAAACTATGAGCATAAATTATAAAAAAAAATGAAAACACAACATGTTTAAAACATTCTGAAAATGTTGTTCCTCTTAGTGTAAAAAACACATTGTTCTTTTTAATTGCATATAAGATACTACCCATGGGGTTCAAGCATGGGCTCGTGACTCCCATGGGTCAAACTCATAATAGGAACCTTAATTTAAACATGTATGTCTCAATATCATGACTGTATCCCCTGCATTATATGCACGATGAACATTATATTTCAATACAACAGTATAAGATGTATTTGTCTAAATACCCTGCATAAAGACATCTCTTGAAATATGCATTGCAGGCATAGAAAATGTACTCCTTTGAAATCACAAACTATCACAACATCTTTTGAATTATTTGGATGATGAATGTAGTTATCTTCTGTGAATGTTCACTTTATGAAAGCACACAAACATACTATTATCCCAATTCTTGTTCTCTATTATTTACTTGCATCTCTTTTAGCAATTGTCAATTCTATTATGCATCTTCTCTCTTTGCAAATCCTATTGTCTTATAAATATAAACAACAATACTTCATAACATAGAAAACATGATTAATCACTAGGCATGTGGTTTCCAATATTGATCTTCAAAATGAACTCTTATGCCTTTTCTATATTTGAATACTTACTGTAACAACATTGCTTCCATTTCTCATTTGCATATAGACAATGAACACCTCATCCTTTCATTTCTGCATATTCCAGTTCATTAAGAACCCTTCCTTGCTCATGTATCTCCTGTAGCATCGTGAATCCTTTCATGCATTAGCATCTTCTCCTTCTTTATGATTATGAATTGTAACCTCCTAAGATGTAAACAATCTTTCTTGCATGTAATGGCTTATGTGAAGTTCGAGCACAGGCTCGTGACTCTCATTGCATTTATTTTGTTATCTGCACTTAGTTATATGTTCATTTATTGCACACATACCACCAATCAATCTGTTAGGTTAGCATATACAATGAATCAATCAGTGTTTGTGTGTGAGTGTCATCTAGGATGGCATTCATTCATGAATATTGATTGGTTTTTTTATGTTTGTTGAACTAATAGGTTGACCTAATTTTGAAAAAGGTTTCTCAGATAGAAATATTAAGTCCCTTTCATTCAGATATATGGTTATGAAACCAAGAATAACATACATCAAAGTGACCATTAATAGTAAAAGGTTTCATGTTTAGAACAAGTCCCTTTAATACTATGTTTCACTTATTGTGGATGCACATTTCCTTGTTACATTTATTTCATTAGATTGATATGCAACATTAGAAGAATTGATTGTATGATGTCTGTGTCCCATGTATTGCTTAGATCCAACTAGATCTAACACCCCTTTCTCTCTTATGCTGCAGGTGAAACCCTAAAAGACCTAAATGAAGATGAAGACCCAGACTTGGAGACCTAGGACCTGACAGACAACCAACAAACATTCAAACAACAAGGCAATGCATGGGGCCCCTACTCCATACTTTTATCATGATTTCTATTCTACAAATGTACTATTTTAATTGACATGAAATGTGAAATATGAAAGGACAATTGTATATTAAATTTAGTTTGAATGCACAATGTAATTTATCAGTTATAAATTTTGGAATTCTAGAATGTGATCAATACTTAGAGTACAATGATGACATTTGATAATGAATGTAACAATGAAATATTAATCAATAATATCTTAAGGATATTATTAATTAGGCCTCCTAAAAATGCAATTTTTTTTTCTATTTATGGTTTTTCTGTTGTATGCTATTATTTAGGGTAACAATTTTGGCAACTTCTGATGGATGTCTGCCTGTTAGACATGACCTTTAGACCTTATCCCAGGGCAACGAAGTTAAAAAACTAGAACCATGGATGCAACCTTTATTGAAATGAAAATGCATCTAATCTAGACGTATGCAACCTAAGGACCTAGTGCTTAAACAACACTTATTGAAAATGAAACCTAAACTAAACCTAACCCTCAAAGCAAAGCTTGAGGTGTATTCCATTAATTGGAATTTGTAACACTTCTCCATCAGTTGTGGACAATTGATAAGCATTGATTTACTTGCAGGTGGTAATAACAAAAGGGCCTGACCAAAAATGGTCAAACTTATCATGCTGTCGTGGCCTTCTTTTCAATACATCCCACTTGAGTACTAGATCACCTTCCTTGAAATCTTGGGATGTAGCTCTCTTATCAAAAGACCTCTTAATTTATGCTTGCCTTAACTCCATAGTATCCAATGTATTTTTCCTTTCTTCTTCAAGTTATAACAAATCAACATACCTCAACTTAAGAGGATCTTCCTCTTCAAACAACAAAATTTGATCAACAAGCTGTAAAGATGGAAATTCTGTAGATATGCACAACTTGGCCTCTTTGCCATAAACCAGGACATAGGGTGAATTCCCAATAACCTGCTTAGATGTTATTCTATCTAGGCACAAGGATGCCTTCAATTTAGAGTGCCAATCTCTCTTGTTTCCTTGCAAAGTCTTTTTGATGATCCTAATCAAGTTTTTATTGGTAGATTCTGCAAGACCATTGCCCTGTGGATAGTAATTAGAAGAATTATTTAAATAAATGTCATTCTTGACAGCCCACTCTTTTATAGCCGATCCAACAAAAGCTAGAGCATTATCTAAGATTATTGATTGAGGGACCCCAAACCTTGTTACAATGTCCTCATAGAACTTTAAAACAATAGTTCCAGAAGATTCCTTCAGTGCAATAGCTTCAGTCCATCTGGTAAAATAATTTGTGGCAGTCAAGATCCACTTATGTCCAGCACTAGAATTAGGTTTTATTGGACCTATGAAGTCCACTCCCCATTTATTGAATGGCCGATCCACACTGATTGGCTTTAATGGCAATGTTGCCAACCTTTGTTTTCCTGCAAACATAGCACACTTTTGGAATTTTCTTGCCCATGAATGCGCATCTTTGAATAAATCTGGCCAATAATAGCCAGCTCTTAAAATTTTCCAGACTGTGGTCTTAGGGCTGAAATGCCCTCCACAAGATCCATCATGGAATTCAGATAAGATCCTATTATGATCAACATAGTCTATACACTTGAGAAGCATACTAGAAAAATCTTTCCTATAAAGAATATTATCAATTAGAACATAAGGAATAGATTGAAGCCTGAAGTATCTTCTCTTGGCTTTGTCAAGATTTATTGGACATTGACCAGTTTGCAGAAATCTGGTCATATCTAATAACCAAGATGTTGAATCATTGATTAGTACAGAATTACCTTGGGGCAAGGCATCCTCTTCAGTGGCTTCATCTTTGTCTTCTCCTTCCATCATCTGAGCACATAAACCTTTGCCTCTAACCAGCTTGGTCACATGGATTTGCACATCATATTCCATAACCCTTGTTATCCATCCTGCCCTTTTTTCATTGACATCTTTGTTTAATAAAAACTCTTTAATGCTAGGGTTTGCAACCATTAGATGTATCCTGTTACTAGATATCAAATGTTTAAAATTTTTCAAGGCCTTTATAACAACTAGTACATGTTTCTCAACATAATTGTATTTTTGCTCATAATTATCCATACCTTTGCTAAAAAATACATCTGTCTGCTCCTGTTCATCCTTATTCTTTTGCACCAGCATTGCTGAAATAGTGTCAATACAACCATAAGCATATAAAACAAAATATTTATAGAAGTAAGGATTAGATAAAGTTGGGAATGAGGACAAAGCATGCTTAATTTGTTCAAAACTCCTCTTTCCCTCAGCAGTCCAGCTGGAAGGCACATCCTTTTTTAATATAGCAGTCAAAGGTTTCAACAAATTTGCAATATTAGGAATAAAGCGTCTAACAAAATTTATCCTTCCAATAAAACCCTACAATCCTCTCTTATGTTTTGGCAATGATAGTTCCAAAATTGCATAAATCCTCTCAGGATCAATAATAGTACCTTCTTTAGACACTTGGTACCCTAACAGATTTCCCTCATGCACTGCAAAAACATACTTTTTTGGGTTAAGAGAGATTCCAAACTCTCTACATCTCTGCAATATCTATCTTAAATGATCTATGTGCTGGTTTGCAATCTTGTTGTAAATTGTAACATCATCTAGGTATACCAAAACAAACTTATACATTAAATTCTTGAAATCCATGTCCATTGCTTTCTGAAAAGTGGCCCCTGCATTTGACAACCCAAATGGCATTCTCCTGTTGTGTGCATAAATGTTGTCACACTTCTATGAATCATTCCATTCAAGGTTGCTCAAGAATGAGGCCTCAAATATCGATCCATAGCTCTCTAGTCATGGATGTGTAAAAATGTAAAATGAAGGCCCTCGGATTGACCTAGTTGTGTCTATTGCAAATACACCATGAAACAAGAGATTCAAATGCATGAAAATGAAATCTAATCTAAATGATAACAATGCATATTAGTCTATGAAAGGAAATATGAATGCAAATCTAAT
>MU227533.1:1094801-1118241 GCA_018584345.1 Thuja plicata | reverse complement strand
CCTTTTTCAACAAATAAAGTGCTTTAAGTGGGTATTTTTATTTATTTAATTAAAAGAGGGGTTTTCTTTCAACTAAATAAATTAGAAGAATTTTATTTAATTAAATGGGGGAAATTGAATTTAATTATATAAGAGGAATTTTATTTAATTAAAAGGGAGGTTAAATCTTTTAATTAAATAAAAATGGTCAAACCTTAGGAAATATTGAATTAATTGAATTAATTACAATTTGATCAAGGAAATTGATTTGAATTGAAAATGTTCCAAAGCATTGATTCAGAAATTTGATAAAATGATAAAATAATAAATGGGGCCCAAAGTTTAGGCGACCATTTTAGGGTGCATACATTTGCCCCTCTTTGACAAATGTGTGGTCGACATGGGAACACATGTAGTCAAAGAATTTCCCCCATTTAATTAAATAAAATTCTTCTAATTTATTTAGTTGAAAGAAAACCCCTCTTTTAATTAATTAAATAAATCAAATTATAACTTGACTACAACTATAATCTTTGACTACATGTGTACCCCGGTTAGTTGTAAAGGTTGTTTTAAACGGATCAGATTCTTTAACTAAAATTAGGTTATAACCAGAATATCCATCTAGGAGTGAGAATCTCTCAGAACTCTAAACATATTGAAGGATTTGTTCCATAGAAGGAAGAGGATGTCTATCTTTCAAAGATGCCCTATTAAGGTCTCTAAAGTCTACACAAAGTCTTATCTCTCCATTTTTCTTCCTTATTGGAACTAAGTTAGAAACCCAGGATGTATGCTTAATTGGGAACATTATACCACCATCTAGGAGTTTTCTTAGTTCTTTCAGCATTAAAGGCTCTAATCTAGGGTTTATGGGCCTTTGCGTTTGCCTGATTGGTCTAGCATTTGGCTCTAATTCTATGGTATGCTAGGTCAGTTGAGGATCAAATCCTTTCAAATCAGCATAATCCCATGCAAACACATCACTATATTCTCTAAAAAGATCAAAAAACAATTCTTTTTCTTCAGGAGAATTTATTTTACCAACCTTTAGATACTTGTCTCTGAAAATCTCCACTTCTTCATAATGATCTTCTTTAATCAACAGACTGGTTTTATTCTTTCTATGCTGATCATCATAATTAAAAATTGATTCCAGGCTGACCAATCCCTTTGGAAGCTTATTAGTCTTTAGCTAAATGATTTGATTTTCCATTTGTTGATGATGTCTGTCATTTTTGGAGGCTAATAAACCATCCAAATCTATCATAAAAATCAAGACATGTTCATCAATATTGAAAACTTGCCAATTTATATCATTATCTGAGATAGATGGTCTAACAACAATCTTGACATGTGACTGGTCTAAAATTAGTCCTTTATTTTCTATAATTGAAGCATGTGCACCAATACCAGCCAACCTATCAGCATGCTAATTTCTCTTTCTAGGAATGGAAATGAGATTAAAGGCATCAAAATCTTCCAGAATATCAAACACTCTAGACTTATACATCTTTAAAAGATCATTTTTTATAGCATTGATACCTCTCACCTATTTTAATATCACCTCACTATCCCCAAATTCCCTTAAGCACTTGATTCCTCTTTTCCTTGCCCACTCTAATCCCTGGATTAGACTTTCATATTTAGCCACATTTTTAGAACATGAAAAAGATAACTTGTATGCAACATAAAATCTATCATCATCAAGTGAAACTAACATAACCCCTGCACCAATTCCATCTTTATTCCTTGATCCATCAAAATAAAAATCCCATAACTGGTTAGATAAATCAGATTTAGATTCTGGATCTTTGATCAAATTAGGCACAACCAAACTCTAAAATCATGTAATTACCAAAACCAGTATCAAACACATCATCATCTTGATCCATTCTGGTTGCCCATTCATCCTGAACAATCTCAGGGTACTCCTTAGTCTGTGTGTTATAAGACGAGGTATCATTGATCTCATCTGGATCCATAGTCACACAAATTGCATTGATGGGGCTAGGATTATAAGGCTTTATGTGATCCTTGGCCCATAACTCTGACTTTATGGTTACCTTAGTACCATATCTAGTTCTGAAATATAAGTGGGACCAATCTGATGAGAAATATCCATCTATTTTAGCTGTAAAGTCCCTTGATAGACATAAGGCAAAATAAGGTGGTAGATCTATGACATAAATATCTTGAGAAATTGAAAAATTTGGACCTGAGTGTAAGGTCAAGCTTGCATTTTTAACAATAAGTCAGCCCTCTTCTTTGGCATGACAGTGTTGGTTGCACCACTGTCAACCATACAATTGTGCACTAACTTGTTTCCAATGATCAAAGAAACATAAAAAGGAGGAGGTTTATTATTTTCAAATTTATTACCTTCCTTTTTTGTTGTTTTTTGCACATTGGATGGCTTTTTATCAACTATTACTACTGATTGATTCAAATCTATAGTCTTTTTACTCACTTGTGTTGCTAGTTGCTACACTTTAGTAGGCTTATTTTCTTCTTCAAATACCTTTTCCTAAACTTTAGAGGGCTGTGAATTAATCATAACCACTCTAGAAGGATGCTTAACAGCTTGTTGTGAACTTGCTATCTCTTTAGATAGTTCTTCCTTCAATAAATCAGCTTGTCCTGGAATAGATAATGAATCCCACATAGAAATAGAAACATTAATCTTCTTCACATTATCAACAATATTATAGGGAACAACAAACTATACCTTCTGAGGTGACTTACTAATGGTCTGAACCACCTGCCTCTGATGCTGTGTTTCTTTGTTTGCATGAGTAGAGGGCCCCTTTAGGATTGAAACTGGAGGAATGAGTGGTGATTGAGTTGTGGCAGCAATCCTAGCAGCTGTCTTCTCTAATTATAGGGATCTCTTCTTGGCCCTTGTGTTTGCTGATATAGGTGACTCACCATTTACTCCACATAACTCTTCCTCTTGCCAATTCAGAAATGCAGTGTCAGGAGTAGTCAAATCAGGGTGTTTTTGAATCTCATCAGTGGATGCAGTAGGTTGTGAATCAATCATATTTTGAACCATTAGGGCTTGATTAAGCACTCCATTAGTTCACTTAGACTAATTTTGGGATTCATTACAAGGATATCACTATTCATAATCAGTAGCAAGATTGTTTTGGTTAGGAACAATATCCCTAACAACATTAAGGGGTGTAGGATTATAAGGTCTATAAGGCCTTTGGTTCCAATTTTTCCTATTGGCATTGCTATTTCCTTGGTATTGCTGCTTGTTGCCTTGGTAAATGGGTTGTTTAGGCTATTGGGATGAAGAACTAGCAAACTAGTTTTGAGTATGGGCTATTGGATTGCTTTGCTGCCTTTTTAGGTTTACTAGCTCATTTCCAAAGGTTTGTAATAAACTCTCAATCTTTTGTTGGTTTTCTTTTATGCTTTGCAACTTATTGGAAGGGACAATAGGTGTTATCTCTTCACTCTTATAAGATGGAAATGGAGCTAAAGGTGGGGTAATCAATGGCATATTGGATTGGATACTAGGAAAGAAAGGCATAGGTGGCCTAGGGGCTATCGTTCCTTCCTGAATGAGGCTATTCTCTTCCCTAATTGAAATATCAAAAGCTTGAGGTAAAGAATTCCCTCCCATGGATTGGATCACCACTGAAATATCACTATTCAAGCTTTTAAGAAAATACAAAAATGCATATTCGACAGAGGGTCTTACCGTGGTAGGAATCCTATTCCAAGTCTTCTAAAATCTGAGATTAAAATCACTTATCTCTTCTTGTGGAGACCTTTTAATGGTAGTTAGTTGCTCCACCAAAGACAAGTTGTCAGACTTATCTTCAAAGAACTTAGAAAGCCTTTCCCCCAAAACACCCCAAGTAGCAATAGAGTTCACTGGAAGAGTTTTGAACCAGTCAAGTGCTTTACCCTTCAGTGATGCAGCCAATAGCTTCAAAGCCACATCCTCCTCCGTGACATGATGGAAATTTCAAAGAGATGCAATATCTCTGATGTGTTCAATAACAGTCACTTTTCCATCTCCGATAAATGATGGCAAGCCTTTTGAGGCAGCCAACGATATGTTGTTGTGATTTGCAATCCTCAAAGGACTACCTTGATCAAAAGGAAAAAATGATAGATTTCTTGCCATTGCTGAAACTGGTGGTACTTGTTGCTGAACAATTAGTGTAACAAAAGACTAGGTAGGATGAATTACCTTCCTTTGATATGTTTTCAAACTTGGAGGATTTTCTGTAGAGCCACTTGTAGATGCTCAAAAAATAGAATTACCTCTTGGTAAATCCTCAAAACTTGGTAACTCTGATCCATAATTATCATGAGCACTTAAATCTTCAGTGAAACTGATATCCTCAACAATTTCTTCAGGTTCATCTGAATTTGCAGCCTGATCTTCAAAAATGGGATTATCAAATGATGACAAATCAGAATTAAATAGAGAAGATCTACCTCTTGGATCTTGTGGTGTCCTTCCTCTTCTGGCTGATCTACCTCCCCTTTTACCTGGCTTCAATTCTTGGTACACAAAAACCTCCTTATTTGATCTTGTTGGAGTCCTTCTCATTAAATAAACACTCAAGCTTGCAACTGAATTCAGTGAACTGAGAGGCAGTTCTATCCCATCGGGCGTGCCAAAATTGTTAAGGCTTAGAATTGTCACCCCAACTCAGGCATTAGGGCTACACGACAATTCCATCCTAACAATGGAAATCTCCTCGAGTTGTAGGTGGACTCTAATTGAGGAGGAATATCCAGATTCTAGGCCATTTCCTATTAGATATGGAATATCACCTCCTGATTGGTAACTCAATGGGAAAAAGGAAAGGAAAGCTTTTAAAAACAAAACTTATAATTAAAAGTGGGGTGATACACCAAAATTAGGTTCAAACTTTGTTTTGGACAATAATGCAAGAATCTTATCTTATATGCCTAAGCTTGATACTTTAGATCTTTGATCATCATATATGATAACAAATATTACTACTAGGGTTGAACCACGAATAGCTTGACTAATTAGCAAACATACAATTTATTTACAAGGTTCTGAATTATTGATTACCTAGAGAAGGAATGTGGAAAACTCACTTCTTTTAAATAACAATAAAATAAGCACTAGAAAGAAAAGATGAAAACAAGATCTTGACACTTCAAACTCAAAATATAGAAGGCAACTAAATCATAAGCTTTATTCTTCACCCAAAATATGACAAAATTTGGTTACAAAATGGTCTCCAAAAAATATCTAGGAACAAGAAGTTCACTATATGCTCTTCTCTCTAAAAACTTGAACCTGGTAACATGAAGCAAAAGATCAACTATATAGCCCACATGGCCCAATTTCCAAAACCATCTCCCTCCAAAAATCTTCCAAAATAGCAAACCACTAAACCATAAGGCTTAACAAGTGCCCTAAATCAAGCCCTAAGTTTATCCCCCAAACTTTACCTCCTAAAGTTAGTGAATAAACATACATCTTTTAATTTCACTAACCTTATTACATGATATACTCCAAAAATGCATTACCCTAAAGGTATAAAACCCCAACCATAACTCGTCACCCTAGCATGAACAAACCCTAACTTTACATCAACCCGACCACATTATAGCTAATGCTGAAGTAACTCGCACTCCATGCTTGATAACAAATCATAGCTGACATTAACAACACACTGAAAGGATGGACTGTTGTCTTCGTGGCACAAAAAGTACTATCAAGACATTGTGAAGGGAATGTCGAGGCAATGTGAGATGACATAGCATTAACTCCGTTTGACAGTGGACTTCAAAACTGGGTAAAACACATTGTATAGTGTTTTTTGATCTTTATTGCACTTAGGGTTTTTCTCCTCTGTGGTGCCGCCATGCTTGTTTGAACTTGTATCTTGGAAGCCATAATCAATGGCATTGAATCTACATCTCGAGTATGTGAAGAAGCTTGGGCTTCTCGGGCTCTGTAGGAAAATCGTGAGTTTGAACTTTATCTGCCATAACAAATGGCACATTTTATGGGTTTCTATTGGAGTTTGGGATTTGTTTGCTTTGAACTCAGATTACAAGATCTCGGGCTCTATTTACTGTGAGTTAAGTCCCACAACTTTCATTGTGTGGGGACACCTGCAGAGTAGCTTGCAGAGCTTGGGCTCTAGAGGTTTTGAAGCCATAACAGATGGTGCTAGATGCAAGCTTTGAACTTGGGTTTTTTAAAGTTGGTGGTTTAATAAAACCACTGTAAGCTTGGACTAAGTCTAAGATGTGGCTGAGGTATTGAGTGATCCATGAAATATGGTCTTGAAACTAGGAATATCTCATCCACAACTTCAGACTCATCCCCAGTCTATGGTGAACTTAGCATGAAGCTTGCAGTGGCCGTGACTTTCTCTATTGAACTTCAAAGGGCTCAGGATCCATCTCTTTTGGTGTAACCCATGACACTTGGCATCTTGTATGCATCCCTAACTTGACCTCAACTGTCACTTCTCTTCTAGATAAGTTACCTTCACATTTCTTGTAACTTCTACATCTTTAAATGCATTTAAATGCATAGCATTGAGTTTCAATAACTCCATCTTTTATGGTTTTTTTTTTTAAAACACATCTCTGGCAGTAACTTGGGGTTTTAATATTAATTCTTTGTATGTTGAAGTTGTTGTTTATTTCAAAACTACATCACACAGCTCTATTGTGTAACCCTAACCCCACTCCAAATTACTCTATGTTGCTTGCTTGCTATCATTCTCTTAATTACTGCTCTCTATGTTATGTTAATGTCAACAACAACAAAATAAGATATACCCACATGGACATTATGGTGAACTCGAACATGTGCAAGTTTGATATGAACTTGGTTTTTAACTGCACTCCACTGAAAGATTTCAAACACAACACTGTCATGAGAACAAAACATGTCCCTCTGTCGAGATCGAACTTTATCTTCATTGTTTTGTCTGAAAAACATATAAAGTTTTCTTTCCAGTGTGTTTATAAAAAACACAACAACATTCAGTTTTACTGATGAAAATATGAGCATAACTTATCAAAAAAAATAAAAACACAACATGTTTAAAACATTCTGAAAATGTTGTTCCTCTTAGTGTAAAAAACACACTATTCTTTTTAATTGCATATAATATACTACCCATGGGGTTCGAGCATGGGATCGTGACTCCCATGGGTCAAACTCATAATAGGAACCCTAATTTAAACATGTATGTCTCATTATCATGACTGTATCCCCTGCATTGTGTGCATGACGAACATTATATTTCAATACAACAGTATAAGATGTATTTGTCTAAATACCCTGCATAAAGACATCTCTTGAAATATGCATTGCAGGCATAGAAAATGTACTCCTTTGAAATCATGAACTATCACAACATCTTTTAAATTATTTGGATGATGAATGTAGTTGTCTTCTGTGAATTTTCACTTTATGAAAGCACACAAACATACTGTTATCGCAATTCTTGTTCTCTGTTCTTTACTTGCAGCTCTTTTAGCAATTGTCAATTCTGTTATGCATCTTCTCTCTTTGCAAATCCTATTGTCTTATAAATATAAACAACAGTACTTCATAACATAGAAAACATGATTAATCACTAGGCATGTAGTTTCCAATATTGATCTTCAAAATGAACTCTTATGCCTTTTCTGCATTTGAATACTTACTGTAACAACATTGCTTCCATTTCTCATTTGCATAAAGACAGTGAACACCTCATCCTTTCATTTATGCAAATTCTAGTTCATTAAGAACCCTTCCTTGCTCATGTATCTCCTATAGCATCATGAATCCTTTCATGCATCAACATCTTCTCCTTTTTTATGAATATGAACTGTAACCTCCTGATATGTAAACAATCTTTCTTGCATGTAATGGATTATGTGAAGTATGAGCATGGGCTCGTGACTCTCATTGCATTTATTTTGTTATCTGCACTTAGTTATATGTTCATTTATTGCACACATACCACCAATCAATGTGTTAGGTCAACATATAAAGTGAATCAATCAGTGTTTGTGTGTGAATGTCATCTAGGATGGCATTCATTCATGAATATTGATTGGTTTGTTTATGTTTGTTGAACTAACAGGTTGACCTAATTTTGAAAAAAGGTTTATCGAATAGAAATATTAAGTCCCTTTCATTCAGATATCTGGTTATGAAAACAAGAATAACATACATCAAAGTGACCATTAATAGTAAAAGGTTTCATGTTTAGAACAAGTCCCTTTAATACTATGTTTCACTTATTGTGGATGCACATTTCCGTGTTATATTGATTTCATCAGATTGATATGCGACATTAGAAGAATTTATTGTATGTTGTTTGTGTCCCATGTATTGCTTAGATCTAAGTTCATCTAACACCCCTTTCTCTCTTATGATGCAGGTGAAACCTTAAAAGACCTAAATGAAGATGAAGACCCAGACTTGGAGACCTAGGACCTGACAGACAACCAACAAACATTCAAACAACAAGGCAATACATGGGACCCCTACTCCATACTTCTATCATGCTTTCTATTATACAAATGTACTCTTTTAATTGACATGACATGTGAAATATGAAAGGACAATTGACAATTGTATATTACATTCAGTTTGAATGCACAATGTAATTGATCAGTTATAAATTTTGAAATTCTAGAATGTGATCAATACTTAGAGTACAATGATGACATTTGATAATGAATGTAACAATGAAATGTTAATCAATAATATATGAAGGATAGTATTAATTAGGCCTCCTAAAAATACAATTTTTTTTTTCTGTTTATGGTTGTTATGTTGTATGTTTTTATTTAGGGTAACAGTAACTTCGTTATTCTTTCAAGAGGGGAAATGCATCGCTTATTCCTAACTGTTTCTTTGTGTAAAAATCACCCTCAGCATAAATTGTGCTAGAAGGAGGGCCTTCCAACAATAGAATATAGATCATTATATCTTTCTCACTAGAGAGGCTCAAGTGAGTACTTAGATCATCTCCAAAAATGGGTGAGTTCTTTGAGCTTAACCACCATTGTAAAGCTTGCAGTGATAAGGGAAAATCAAAATCAATGCCCCCTCACCATCCATTTGGTCTGGAAAATCCACTTGGCCAACAATCACATATTATTGCCCTATTTATTACTACAATCATCAATCAAAATAAAAAAATTCTACCACCCATCTAGATGACTTTCTTTTCTAATTCCCAAAGTTCCCTATTGAACATAGTTGGCCAGTTACACGAATTGCCTAAGAATCCTGAGAAATTTTGTACTAAGTCCGTGTATGGTGAATCCAAGACAGTGAAAGAGCACATTCATGCCTTTAAATAAATATGTAATTGGAAAGAACTTGTGCATCAAGATGTTGCGCTCTGCTTGTTCCCATATACACTTAGTGAGTTTGCTTACAACTGGTACCTAAATTTGCCTAGGTGATCCATGACCACATGGGCTGAGTTTGAAACCAAATTTCTAAATCAATTTAAACTCTATTTGGATCCCGCTAACCTTCACCATCAGTTTATCTCAGCCAAGAAAGAGCCAAATGAGCCTATTTCCATGTTTAATCATCGTTTCCACAAGATGTATTAGAAGCTTGAATCTCCTTACACAGTACTCATACCTACTGCCATACAAGTGTACCTAAGAGATTTAGATCCATTGACCACTATTTTCTTGCGAAGGCTCTTTCTTGCAGACATAGATACCATAGAAAAGGTATCCAACGAAGCCATCATTTTCACACAGCAGATGAATCTGCAAGCTAGTGGAAATTTTGGTACTTTCCCATCATTTGGAAATGCTACCACTATGAATACATTCCCAGTCATCAACCATGCCTTAAGAAAAAATACTCCATTTCTCAATCCTGTGCCAATACAACAACTCATTTTCCCACCACGGACCATCACTTATCGGGCTACGAGGCTCATAAGATAACTTTCTTTGAACAACAAACTGTACCCCCTAGTGAGCTCGATAATCACTTAGCCTCCGAGTTGGACACCGTGAAAAAGAATTTGCCCCAACTTACTAGTGAGCTCACTACAATGAAACTAAATCTATCTTAGAACCAAGGAAATTATCAACGATAACCTACTGCTCCAAATGCTTACTCTTAGAACCAAAATCAAAGTTACAACACCTATGTGAATAACAATAATAGTAACTCACAGGATAAAAAATTTGGACAACAATGACTAAATACATCTTGGAATACCCAACCCAATAATATCAGTGTACCAACTGATAATTATAATGTATATGAATCCGCTGATGTAAATTTCATAGAAACTATAGGTGCACACCAGGATAACAATGGGTAAGGAAATGATATGCATAATCAACAAACTCAAAGTTCTGATGGCCCTACTGTTCAATTCAATGCAATGTTGTTCAAATCCTATGAACCTGAGAGAGGAGAAGGTTGTAGAAACAATATGCATGAAGAAGAGTTTTTATTTCCATTCCAGAGGGAAAGGGAGCCCAAATACTATGAATTTCACTCATTCCAAAATAACAATGGAAGCCCTTACAATTTAAGGAACCGAAAGGAACCTTTGATAGATGGTATTCCCCTAGGGAAACAACCAACACCACCAAATTACTGAGATATAAATAATCCTACACCACCAAGGGGTCTGAATGTTACCACTTCATCACCACCAATTGTACCCACTATGCATAGAAACCCAACTTGGTTAGTTGAAAAATATAGTGCTATTGAAGAACTTAAAAAGACAAGGGAAAATATCTCAATGTTTGACATGTTACAAAGTTGTCCTTATCAAAGGGAATCACTCCTAAAGTTGATAGACTATTCTAAGAAAAGTACAACAACTAACAATGCATGGGCTCCCACATCCAATGTGAATGCATCAGAGGCATTCCCAACAATGTTTAAAGATAAGTTGGAGGTGCCCCAATTCCTACAAAGCTTACAAATATTTGGTAAAAAATTGCAAAATTGTTTGATTGACTTGAAGGCTTCATGTAATTTTATGTCCCTTTCTATCTGTCTGAAGTTGGGAATGATTCCTCAAACCACAAACAAAGTGGTGATACAACTGGAAAAAATAGAAGTCAAGATTATTGACCTACTGAAAGATGTGAACATCCAACTTGTTTTTGGTCCGAGGGTGCAATAATACATTGACATACATATTATAGACATTCCATAAACTTACAGGATGTTGTTGAGAAGAGAATGGACTAAGTGTCTAAGAGGTTGGCTCTCTATTGAATTTACTCAGTTGTGATTACCATGAAAATTATTAAACAATCAAATCAAGATCTATGTTGAACCCAAACTCAAAAGGATGATTATAGATTATAATGCCCCAAATGAGGTGTTGTTTACCCAAACCAACTTGGGTACGTATCCACTTGAAAACATCCTTATGTTCCAAGTCAAAGAGACTGATGATTCTGATAGAAGTCCCATACAAAGTTTACAATAGTTTTAGGTGAGAAGTGAAGACTCAAACTCAAATGGAAAAAATCTCACCCAGAGTGGAGATAATGAATGGAGTTCCTTAGACGATGGCACCTTACCGCCTTACAAGAAATACAAACCCACTTAGAATATTGAAGTTCAAAGGCCATGTGATGTTGATGACATGCAAAGGAAAGATAAATGGAAAATGATTTTTTTAGATAATGAAGAGAATACAGGATTGGAACCCGAAACATCAAGAATTCAGGACAATCCTCAACCCAAACTAAGATCGATCAAGCTACATCAAATATGGAAGCTATGTTTTGATGGTTCCAAATGTAGACAAGGAATTGGTGTTGGGATTGAACTAATCAATCCAAGAAGTAAGTCCCTTTACACTGCCTATAGATTGCAAATTTTATCTACTAACAATTTTGAAGAATATGAAGCATTGGTTTGAGGTCTCCTCCTAGTACATTGAAAAGGGAATAAAGGCTCTGGGAGTAGAAGGTGACTCTTAGTTGATCGTCAAACATGTTCATAGCCAATATTTGTGCAATGATGAAAGGCTGATTGCTTATTGGAATAGAATATAGGACTTGATCAAGGATTTTGAAGCATTTAATATTAAGTTTATCCCAAGAAGAAAGAATGTTGTTCCAGATGCACTGGCAGTGTCAGCCATCCTATGGAGAAGTCCAGATTAAAAAAGTTCTTAGTCAATCTTTTTGATGTTCCTTCTATTTCAGATAAAGTTACAAATTTCCAAGTCTTCCAAGATGATTACCACATGCTTTAGTTTGTCACATTTGTAGGTGTGTTCTAAAAACAAGTCATCGATGAAGAATTAGAAGAAATAGATAGGCCAACCGATTCAGAAGAACTTGTTGATGAAGGAATTATGAATCTAAAAACCAATTCCATACCCAAGGGGATGGTGGCATTGGAAAGTATTTTTGACAATGATGACTTAGCTGCAAAAGGACAACCGAAGCCAACGCTTGGGGTTATGAGAGTGAAACATACAACCTCGGGACTGAGAATAACCCAAGGGAGGTGCATATTGGGAAAGTTGGTACTAAAATATAGAAGAAAAGGATGGTGAAACTCCTTATCGAGTACTGAGATTTCATAGATTGGAGTTACAAAGAATTGAAAACTTATAACACCTCTGTCATAGTGAACAATATCCCATTGAAACCAGATTCCAAAACTTTTTGGTAGAAGTAGAGGAAAGTAAACCCAATGATAGAACCATTGATAGAAAAGGAAGTTCAAAAGTTGTTGGATGCAAAGATTATTTTTCTAATACGACATTCTACATGGGTTGTAAATTTGGTCCCAGTAAGAAAGAAGAGTGGAGAGATCAGGTTATGTGTAGATTTTTGGAACCTTAATAGAGCTTCGTAAAAGGACAATTACTCGCTGTCATCTCTAGATGAATTACTAGAGGTGGTAAATGGATCCCAAATGACATCATTCTTATATTGCTATTCGATATATAACCAAGTCATGGTACAAGAGGAAGATAGATTAAAGACAATATTCACCACCAAATGGGGGACATTTGTGTATCATTGAATATCATTTGGTTTGATCAATGCTGGAGAAACCTTTCAGCGAGAAATGGATGTCACTTTCAAAGTCTTAGTGGGAAAATGTATAATTATCTACATGGACTATCTGACGATGTTTTCCAATGACTAGGTAGATCATATAGATGACCTATTGAAGGTGCTTAATATATGCAAAAGGTACGAGATCTCACTCAACTTGAAGAAATGTGTGATTGGAGTCACAAAAGGAAAATTGTTAGGACAAATGATTTCTAAGGATGAGATAGTGATAGATCCTAAGCAAGTTAAGGCTATTCTAAGATTGACACCACCAAACAACCAGAAAGAATTGAAATATTTTTTGGAAAGATAAATATTGGGAGGAAGTTTATTAGTAGCTTTGCAAAGATAGTAAAGTCGTTGAAGGACATGTTGAAGAAGGATGCCAAGATTGAGTGTACAAATTCGGTGAATAAATCATTCAAATAAATAAAAACCACCATTTCCATGACACTTGTCTTGTTTATCCCAGATTATACTATACCTTTTAAGGTATATTCATTTGCTTCTGAATATTAATGCACATGAATCCACAACCAAAATAAGGATGGTGAGAATGAAATACCAATTGGATTTGTGAGTTATTCCCTTAAGAATGCTGAGATGAGATACCTGAATTTGGATAAATAGTCATTCAGGTTGGTGAAAGTTGGGAAGAAGTTTTGACATTACATTATGAGGAGTAAAGTGTTTGGCATTGTTCTGGATGCAGCAATAAAATTCCTATTAATGAAAATTGAATTAGGTGAACGAAGAGGGAAATGAATGGAAATTCTACAAGAGTTTGATCTCAAGATTCAACCCATGAAACTAGTAAGAGGTCAAGGACTAATGAAGCTGCTGAAATATATGAAAGAGGGTTTGGTATGCCAAGCCTATATAGATCAAGGGGTTATCTCAGATATTTGGTATCAAGATGTAGTCTACTATCTCTTCCAGAACTATTTCCTAGAAGGATTGAATGGTTCACAAAGAAGAGCCTTGAGAATTAAAAGCAATTCTTACATGTCAAAGAATGGGAAATTATTCAAATGCAACTATGATGGATTGTACCTAATATGTTTAGACATAGAGGAGGAAAAACAAGTCTTGATTTATTTTCACGACAGATATGGCATGGGCCATGGATCCCTTGAGGCTAATTCTCACTAGATCTTGATATTAGGATACTACTAACCCACTCTTTTCAGAGACATATGTGAACATATAAGATCTTGTCATGTATGCCAAACTAGTGCCACCTGCAAAATAAATCTTGCAATGCCTTTACAACCAGTATATGACGTATGTTTGTTCACCCAATGCAACCTAGATTTGTTGGTAATATTAATCCACCATCCCCTGTAGGTCATAGGTATATTCTTACAACAATGGACTATTGCACACATTGGATGAAAGCTTAGGCATTAAATAATTGCACTACTGAAGTGGTAACCACCTTTTTAAAGGAATGCATTATAATGAGGTTTGGTGTGCCTTTCTATCTTGTATGTGATAATGCACCCTCATTTTCCTCTACTGCACTTACACAATGGGATTTTGAAAACTAGGTAATTGTTAAGTTCTCTTCCAATTAATTTCTACAAGGTAATGGTGTTGCAAAATCCACTAACAAAAAATTAAAAACTATAATCAAGACTCTCTTAGATGATAATCCTAGAGATTGGTACACAGTTAAAGTATGCCTTGAGAACCAACCGAGTCAGAATCAAGAATTCCCTAGGAATATCTCCCTATAAGTTAGTTTATAGTCTGCAACCTATTTTTCCTATGAACCTAAAGGTACCAGTTTTAAAATTCATAGACCAGTACATTGAAGGTGAGGATAAGGTGCAAATCTGACTCATGAAAATCCTTGAATTAGAAGAGAAAAGAACTATGGCTCTAGAGCATGTATCAAAACATTAGGCTATTTTCAAGCATTGGTTTGACAAAAGAGCCACTATTAAAGCTTTTAGGATTTCTGACCTTGTCCTCATGTGGGATAAGATGAGAGAAAATTTGGGCAACCACACCAAGTTTGAAAGACTATGGAATGATCCATATCAGATAGCGGAAACCTTGGGAGAAAATACTTTCACAATCAATACTCTGGATGGGGAGTTGGTTCCATTGTCAGTCAATGGCTAGTTCCTTAAACATTATTTTGGATTTTGAAAGAAGTGTGCCCTTTTTCCCCATATATTATAGTAGTTTAGGTTTTTTTCTTTTATTTTTTTATTTTGTATCTTTTCCTTTTAATTTTTTATGTCTGGGAAATCAGTGTATTTTGTCAGGGTTGTTCCCGACAAGTGGTCCATCCTAACTGGTCCTTAATGAGAGGAAGAGATATTTCTTAGAGAAAATTTCCAAAGAAATGTGTCTCGCAAGAAGTTGTACATGGAGATCATAAATGGTGATACCTTTTTACTCTAGACAAAAAGAAAAATGAATCATTCAAAACAATGGTCGTTGTGGTGATCAGAACCTTATACCAAGGTAGCACAGTTTGAGCGCTGCCTAGGTCTATAAAAGAAATAAAATGAAGACATTTAGGAAGCGATATACTCAAAATATAAGTTGCCCAAGCTATTCGCCAAAAAAAAAAGAGAAACGATTCCAAAGAAAGGATCCTCCAAATACCTCAAGCTTCAAAATATCGTCATAAGATAGAGAAGGGTGACACTAGCAATCTCTACTGGGGCTATGGACACTTTGCTAATAGTAGAGAAAGGTTAAATTGAGACTCGAGGGAAAATTTTTTGGGGCTATGGATGCTTGACTGGTAGTAGATCCCTTCCCAAGAAGCCCTTGTCAACATAGTGAAGGTTGGTTCTCACTGTTATTCATTTAAGTTACCTTCGTTAAAATGTCAAAGGAATGAACACACAAATCCACACATTGGAAGAAATAGTAGAAGAATTAATTTTTGAGAGTTGGTAGAAGGGTATTTCTAGGAGTGTTTCTTATGATTGGTTTATTGCAAGACATGTTTCCAGAATTTATTTTCTGATAAAGAAATGCCTCGGTCATTTCTCATTTTTTGGGGGCTATTTGTTGTGGTTCCAAAACACAGCCCATTTAAGCCCCTTGTCCTAATGGGAACCCCCCTTTTTCTTTTTTGGTCTTTGTCCCATTTTGGTTGTTTAAAGTCCCTAAGGTTGAGAAGGACTGGGTATCTGGTGAGTCAGATTGAGGGGCCTTAGGGAGGATCCCAATAGTTAGGCATCGTCTTGGTTTCCTTGTTAGTTTTTTCCCCTCCTGCCCCTCTTTAGCTTTTAGATTTTGTCCCTTTTTTTCACTACATCATTAAGCCTTAGCATTTTCACTCTTTTGGACTTTTGGTGTTTCGTAGGTCCACAGATCGCTGAAACACCAAAAGGCCAAAGCATCCATTTGTAGGCCCTTTTCGCCATCAAAATTTCAGTGTTTCACAGGTTCTGATAGCCTCAAAACAATGAAAGGCCAAAGACTGAGATAAGAATTCATGGTTAGTCTGTTGGAATTCCATAGTCCAACACTCTGATGTTCCTAATGACATCAGCATGCAGTGTCGGTCTATAAAAGGGGTTTTCAAGTTATTTTTGCTCATTCTATGATTTGTTTTCCTCTCGAGCTCTGATTGCACAATGACTAAATACCTCAAGTGACTCACCTTCATCACTCTTTTGTGCCCCTATTATGAGTCATTCTAGCATTCATCAATCATTTCTCGGCTCGACCATCGCAGTTGCCTTCTATTTTTTCCGCCTTTAGGTAGGGTTTTGCATCCTTTCTTTTTCTATTTCCTTATCTTTTTTTTTCATTTATTTCATCTTCCTTTTAACAGTTTGTGTCATTTTGCATTTTAGGTTAGGGATTGTTGAGTAGTTTGGAATTTTAGGGTTTTTCCTTTGGGTTTTTTCATCTTGTCTTTAGGGTCATTGGATTTTCAGAAGGAAGACATCTTCGGTATTTTGGTGTTGTGCACACTAAAAATCATTACGCACACTGATACTCTGAAGCTTTGAAGAACCATGGGCCTAAAAAATTGAATAACTTCACAAACCCCTTTGCATTTTCACACTTTCAGTGTTTTGCATGCCAAAAAATCTCCATGACTCTGATATGTCAAAGATTTATAACTTACTAGCATTTCATGGTATCAAAATTTCACACCTCGAGTATGTTATCAGACCACGAAGGTCCAAAAATGTGAAAAGTCTAGGGCTTTGATTTTTTTTTTGCTTAGTTGTTTGGGTTTTTATGTTTTTCTTTCAGGTTTAGGTTTTTTTTTTTTCTTTATTTAGCTTTATATTAGTATATTTATTTTATACTTTCAATAATGGATAGTTGACAACACTATTTACATGCAGAATGCCAGAAAAGACAACAACTTTACTGATGATGTATCGCTTGAAAGGGTACAAAACCCCCACAAATGTGGGAAACCTACATGTTGAGATCACAAATACTAATATTGGGCACTTGGATTGGGATTCATTCCTGAGACATTGGCAAAATTTGGTAGGAATATCATCAGAGTTCACTGCAATGGTCCTTGTAGGTCTGGTAAACATAGAAATGCTCCCAATCTCCATCCTTTCACCAGATTTAATTATGACACTAACTAATCACTACATCTCAGATGTAAAGATGGTGAAGAATGTGGTTGGAGATATTGTGTTAGATCTGAGACCTAACACCATCGAGGATTTTTTTCATCTACAGAAAGGAGTCGATCACTTCTACCCAATCACCAAGGAGAGGGGGATGAGGTGGTTTGAAGGTAATACCTTGGATGCTCATGACATTGTCAATAAAGAATATCTCATTCAATAGCTCCAAAGAATAAGCTAGAAAGAATTGATATGAGGAGAGGTTACATGAATGATGACATAAAGGCTATAGTAAAAATGTTGAGCCGGGTGTATGGTCTGCCCCAAGCACACTAATTTGGAGCCATGGATGATCCACATCATAGAAAATATCAAAGTGGAAGGCTCAGCTTGCACTACCTCCTCCTATGATGAGCACCACATATTTAACTCCAGAGGATTACATTACGGAGGAGATCAATTTTGGGGAGCCCACCTGGGAAGGTGGTAAGGCACTGGCTGCTTTGGGTTTAAAATAATTATTTAAATATTTGAACAAAGATTTGACAAAGATTCAGGGCCTCAAGGCATTGATTGTGAATCTAAAGGATTATGTGACAAATATAGTTGATCCTATCGACTAAGATCATCTGGAGGCCACATTACAAGTGACACTTGAAAAGAGAGCGCCCCTAGAATCTATAAACCCTTTTATGAAAGTGTATATAGATTGGAAGTATGAGTTTGAAAGCTTTGGAGTTGAGACTATTCACATGGTTCTAAAGTATTTCAGAATAATCCTCATTGAGATAACACAACTCATTGACCTAGTGGAAGCATAGCAAGGGATTGATGATAAGATGGAATAGTGGAAAAAAATATCTTCTAGATTTAAGGATCATAAGAAAGCAATGCTTTCAAATTTTGGTAAAGCTATATAAAGGAGCAGAGTTAGATAATTTTGATGAGCGGGTCCTTGCTATTATTGTCAACATTAAAAGCCATTATGAGAGCTTGGAGAAGATCGAGAAGAGGAGAAAGGATACCATGCTATGGGTAGAAGAAATTGAGAAATTCTTTGATGGAATGGACTTGGAGCTATATGAGGATGATAATAAGAAAAAGTTGTATTTTAAAAAGAGCATTGTTCAAGATTTTGTAGGAATTTTAGCTAGAGTGAACATCAAGGGATACCTACAAAAATTATTTTATTTCACAGAAGATATGGGATACATAAGGGAGCATATATAAGAGATCAAATCATTCAGTTCAAAGCTCACCTCATTTTGGGTAAGGTAGCATAAGCAGTTGGAATCTATCAAGTTGCCCAATTTTTATGAAGTCCGAGAGATTATAGAGAGATTTTGAAAGGTTCACCCAAATGTTCTTCTTAGGAGCTAAGAGTCATTTTTTGAGGACTGCAATAATTCTTGATACTTAGCCATTTTTTGAGGATTGAAATCCTTTTTCATACTATAGACACCTAAATTTGACCAGGTGTATCTTAAGCATTCAAAATTGTAAATATTAGCCAAATGTCTCAAATCTCATCTCAATGCATTAAAATGGATCAAATTAAGTAGACATTTATCAAGCAAAGTGGAAAAAAAATCAAATTAAATCAAAGGATTAAATAATCATGAAATCAAATAATTAAATTCAAGCCTAAAAGGGATTAATCAAATTATGCAATTGATTTTAATCAATTAATTGTATAGTTTAAATCAAAAATATCAAATCCAACCCATTCATCCTTACATGGCTAAATTAATTAAATGATTGAGTTATTTAATTCCCAATTTCTTTGAGGACAACCAACCAATTTTCCCTCCATTTGAAAACACCTCAAAGCTTTTGACTCAACCAAAGTTTGATCATGATCAACTCACTCTACCCCCTACCCTTGGGAAATCACTATAAATATAAGCCATTTTCTTTATGTTTGGGATCCAAGAATTTCAAGAGCAAAGCATCCTTATTATAGGCATTTGGAGAGCATTTGAGAGCTTTTGAGAATATTTCATCATTTGCATAGCATTTAGATTATCATCTTTAGAAGCATTTGTTGATTTAATAGCATATCTTGGAGCATTTTGAGCTAGATTAGAGCATTGTTTATCATTTATTTCTCGTTCTAGGATTGTCCTTGGGAGAGATTAAGACTAATAGCTCTCTTAACAAATCTTAGATAGAGAACCATGAGATGTCATGGGTTTTAAACTTCAATTCTTGGATTAAATAACATTTTCTTTCCATAGAGTTGTTGTTTCTAATCCTAATTTCATGAAGGTATAATCAGACACACACAAATGGCACCCACTGTGGGGCTTTAAGCCTCATTTCTAACATTTTATCTTGATATTTTGTGTGTTTTGCATTATTCTTTTTGTTATTTTGCAGAAAAATAGGGGAAGAGCCACTTATGCAGTATTCAAAGCCGCCTGTGAATAGTAAAGCACCGCCTACGGAGTTTCTTTCATCTCTGTCTTTCTTTCTCTAGCCGCCTATAAGATAAAGTGTGCCGCCTGGTAGATAAAGTGTGCCGGTTGTTAGATAAAGTGTACCACCTATGAATTTTCAAGAGCCACATTCCAACAATATTTGGCTGCATTTTATACTTTCTGTGCCGCCTGTCTTTTTTATTTAGCCGCATGTGGATTGTTCTGAGCCGCGTAATAGGATTTAAAAGTCACTTTGAAAGTTTGTATTTACGCGTAGTAATATTTAAATGCCGCTTATTAGCTGTTAAATGCCGCGTAGGTCTTTCTTCTTTAAATCAGGTTTTTAATGGTTTGCTCACTGTTTTGACTCTCTGTGTTTTTCTTGGCTACAGATGAAAAATCACCCAAAAGTGCAGAAACTAGAGAAACGAGTCACAAGGCTTAGCAAAGAGGTGAGAATTAAGGCTAAGAATGATAAACAAATACATGCAACTAATCTCTTAGAGAGTTTATTTGAAGAGGAACACCTATATGATCATTGCATTAAAGTGTTTTTTTGCTTATAAGAGAAATTTTCCCACTCTTTAATTGGTTTTCATGCCAAGTTTTTTAAGCTTTGATTTGATAAAATTCCATTAAAAGAGCTTTTAGGAGGGAAATTGTCATTTTAGATTTCTAGGTTTTCTTCACTTTGTCTCTATTTATGTTGACTAACTTGTTGGAGGAGCTGGAGTGGGAACGATCGCCACTAGGTGAGTTGAAATAAGCCAAATCAATCAAAAATGTGCCTAGCCTTTGCTAGCTTCGAAATAAGGTATTTTTCTAATCAAGCTTGCATTGCTTAACTTGTGGCAAATTCTTTAAATCTAGCATAATTAGGGACACCCTACTATTTTCCATTCAAACGAGACATTAGGTATATGCTCTCAACTTTTCGAAGTTGATCAAAAAGCCAAAAGTGTCAAGTTTGGGTGGTAGAAAGAAAGGGAGGATTAATTAAACCACACATTTCATTTTTAAGAATCTCCTTATCAAGGGGTTGAAAAAGAACAAATATTGCTTGAGGTGTTTGGAACAAAGGAAGACAATAGGGATATGCTCTTCACTCTTTGAGTGAATCAGATTCCCAAACTTGTTGGACTAAGTTTAATTTTTGCTTTCCATATACATGCTAGCTAAATAGAGCTTTAAAGTGCCTGCCTCTCGAGAATCGCCTTACGAGGACGGTGAGAGGGAACGACCCAAAGTGGGAGATATTCGCTTTTACCGTGATGTTGTCTGACCCACTATAAATAAATGCACTTTACCTTAATTGGAAAGTGACTAAACCTTGTGCAAGCCATCCTTACTTCCTCTAGTAGTCCTTTGGGATTGCGCAAAATTGTACTTTTGTGCGTGTGGGAAGCCTGCAAGGGGGTAAAGGATCTTGGCAAGATTTAGAATGGAAGGATTTGAAACCTTGATAAAGTAGCAGACCTACCTTGTAGAGCCATTATTAAAAGCCATATTTGTTTGACTCTAAGGTAGATTGTTTGGAAGAAATTCTTGTGCAAACCTGTAAAAACATCCAAGAACATACACTTTTAGTGTGGTTTTAGGGATATGGTACAACTTTGATGTGTGTGTTGATCTTGTATTCTATTTTCACGCAAGATTCTTTTTTGACAAATCTGATCAAAACCCTTAAATTTTTAAATCCAAAAAATAACAAAAAAAAGATAAATTCAACTTTGATCAACAAAGCACCACGTACCAACATTCAGAGCCATGTGCAAACAACATTGGGCCTCTTAAAAATCATAAAATGCCGCTTGAAAATATTCAACAGCCATGTAAGCCACTGGAAAGTGCCATGTGTCGACAGTCTAAAATCACCTATCAACAGGCAAACGCCGCCTGCTAACTACAAAGCGCCGTGTACAGGGATTCCAGTGACCATCTAATAACAATTAAAGGCCACCTACACACAAGAAAGAGCCACCTAGAAACAAAAAAGGGCTAATAGTGGGTATATACCAAGGGTTTGAAAATAAGAAAATTCCATTTTTTGATGCCCTTTTGAACGTTCTACCTTTGTGTATACTCAACTGGATCAGAATCTACCATTATTGGGCATTTTGCAAAATTATCCATGGACTGATCACTTAAGTGAGTTAAAAACCTAGGATTTTCATTTGATTTATGTTAATGCTGGTTTTTACTCGATCTCATTACATTAAGACTACTCTACAACCAGACGGATCTTATCTAAGGCAAGAGTGTCCTTTTCTGGGTGATCCTTTTAGTTCTTAAAGACCCTTACAAGAACCCATCAAGAAAACAAAACCAAGAATGTCTTTCCCTTTTGGACATATAGATCCCAATCAAATCAATCATGTAAACAAGGACATGAAAAACAATGGAGGGGGAAATTTTGATCCTAACAACAAATGATCCAACAACAATACGAATGGGGGAGCAAATATTGACCCTAACAATCAAGGGTTGAACAATACCAACAATGGGGGCAACATTAACCCTAATGATGAAGAGTTAACTGATGAAAAGGTTAATGAAGCTATGCAAAGTACTTTTTTCATGAAACTTATGGAAAAGGTGTTAGAAAAGGACAAGGAGAAGTACTTCTTAGACCTAGCACAAACGGGTCTCAAACTTCCACATGATTATGATGTCACCAAACTCAAACAAGAAGAGGCCGAGGCTAATCCCATTGACATCATGGAAAAGCAATTTCAACTTTTCCAGATGCAATTGGACATGATAAAACAAAGTGGGGCTCCTAAACCCTTTTCTATTGAAGCTTTGTGTCCATTTGATAAGTCTTTAATCATGATTCCATTTCCAACAAATGTTATTTATCCTAAATATGACAAATATGAAGGAACATCTGATCCTCAAGATCACTTAAGGGAATTTTGTGCCTTAATTCTAGAGTTCATGCATGACACAACTTACCTAATGAGGTTATTCCCTAGAAGTTTGGGAGGTATGGCAATGGAGTGGCTTTCAAAGTTACCCTCCGACATTCGAACCTTTGAGGAATTGGCCTCTAAGTTTGTAAATCACTATTCCTATAACATCAAACATGAGGTTACAATGCTTAATCTATGCAACACCAAACAAAGATAAGGAGAGGGATTTCTACTTTTCCTACAATGATGGAGAGTGGTATTTGCTAGATACCCTCGAAGTGTACCCGAAAAGGAGAAGATGGATATTTTTGTCAACAACTTGAATCATGAAATGAACTATTGATTAAGGCTACAATGTCCTAGGTCATTTCAAGATCTAATTGAGAATGGGGTGACAATGGAAGAGGTATTGATAAAAAGTGGAGAAATCAAACTTTACAAAGATAACAAGAATAACAACAACAACAATACCTCCAACACTAATCAAAATCAA
>MU227533.1:1050447-1062994 GCA_018584345.1 Thuja plicata | reverse complement strand
GCCTGGTCATGTGTGCTTTCCAAGTGTGGTAATTATGTGGTGTAAGCCGGGCCACAGATGGGTCCGACATTGAGAGAAAGTAAGACGAAAGTAGAAGGGTCGATTTCTGAAAGTAAATGACAGAAAGAAAATACACCCTCCCACAAAGAAGAATTCTAACCCCCGTACAACAAGTAATCAACCACTGAAAGTACAGAAAAAACAAGAGAAAAACCTGGAAACTGGATGCAGAGCAGGAGGGAAAACAAAGCCTCTACTTCAACATTGAAAATAGGTACTCAAACGGTGGAATTAGCTAACGAAACCAACACCATCGCGTCCGTCTCAGAAACAGCTTTCCGGCGATATTTCGTTTTTTGAAAACTGACACCGTATGCTCAAGTTACGGTCAAAAAACCAACTGCCCCTCCAAGAAACAACTCTCTGGAAAAACACAGAGACGGGATAAAATTTGACGGCTGTTTGGCCGTCACAGGCCGTCGGTCGCCAAAAAAAAGTACGATCGCCAGAAAAAGTACGGATGCCACCGGAAAAAGTACGAAAGTCGTCGGAAAATTCAAAAACTTGCCGGAAAAATTTCGGCGGTAGCTGATGTCATCGTGACGTCAAACTGAGCAGGCCGGGCGGCGAATGGGTGGCGGCACCGGCTGCGGTGGCTCCGTGGCGGAGCGGGGGCGGGGCCCGGGCCGGGCGCGGGTGGCGGCCAGGCGGCGGCTGGCCGCGGCGGCGCGGCGGGGGCGCGCTGGTGGCGCGCTGCCCTGCAGCCGCTGCGGGTGGCGCGCTGGCGGCAGCGCCCGTGGGGGCCCTAAAACGTGATTTTTTTCACGTTTTTTGAGATTTTTTTCTCGATTTTCGAGCCGTACGGCCCTAGTAGGCTCGATATTTTTCCCTGGGGTCACGGAGGCCAAAAGGGGTCGAGTTTTATGTGGTTTCGGCTCTCCCGGGCCTTCTGAACGCAATGGCGGCGTCCGATTCTGCTCAATCTGCTCTAGAAGCTCGTGCCTCCTTCAAAGTGACAGAAAACCCCAGAAACAAGCTGTGGCTGTCGTCTTCGAATCCAGGCTTCAAGAACTTCAACCTCGGCAGCAGCAGGGAGGCTCTGATACCATGTAGGATTTCACAAATGTGCAAATCCACAGGAAACCAAGATCACCTGCAAGCAAAATACCGAAAGCTATAGAACAAGCTGTAAGAGAGAGAGAGAGAGCTAGGGTTTGAGAATCTCAGCGGAGTGAGAGTAAAAATGTATATCTCAAAAGAATGAACAATAATTACAAAAAAGCAGATTATAAGGTGAGAAACCCTAAAGCCGGAGAAAGCTAGGTTTGTGCATTAATAATTAATAAACATATTAATTATTATGCACCTAAATGACAAGCTTAAGTGTAAATAGAATAATAGCGACCTTGAATAATTAAATCAGATAGACTTAATTATAAAGGTAAAATGACTATTACTCTAACAAAAAATATGTCATGTTTTCTGTTATGGCCGTCACTAGTAGGAAATAACCCATATTTATCCCGTTACTATGTACAAATTTTTATTAATCTATGATTCTTTGCTCCCAATGGACAAAATCTATGCAGACATCACTGATTACGTTATGACATTGAATCAATAAATAAGATATGAGAGGGGAAAATAACATCTTAGAAAATGCCTTATCTCAATGAAAATTGACTGGGATACCATATCACGGTGAATGTGTTAACAATAACTCATGTTTTTTATTAGAGCCTTGGGTTGTTCGAAAAAGTAAAGATTATTCCCACAACAAGGCACTTAACCATTTTTATAATTGTTTCTAACCTACTTTTAGTCACTGTAATTGGTCAACTTTGCATCAAAATGTGGTCATTTTTAATGGGACAATGTTGCTAATCTACCAAATTCTAATGTACCTTTGGGGGGATGGATGGACAAATGATAGCACAAATTATGACAAAATGGACCATTTAAATTTTTTTTTATCCACAACCAACCTGTAAGGGGAGCAACATATCACCCTCACCCCAATCATTTGAGCAAACCATAAATATTTAGAGGGTGTACACAACCACATCACATTTATCCTGATTTAAAAATGTCATGTTATCCATTATTTCCCATGATAGGAGGAGAAATTAAATAATATTTTCCCTACTACACACATAAACATTTATAATTTTGTCCTTGTTTGGTGCTATTACCTGGATCAAATAATTTGGCATGTCAGTGTGGCTAACTATATTAGTGCAGGAGCACCTAGGCTAATCCCTAGTTCCAATTTTTGATGTGGCTTGTATTGACCTTATCCAAGTTATTAGTGTTTATTTTAGGCCTTATAAGGTCTTGAAAGTTTATACCTAGGTGGATTTGACTAGGATCAATCCAACCTAGTTGTTTTTTTTTTGTTTTGAGTGTGTTTAGTGTTTTAGTTAGCCAAAATGGGATTTTGGGGTCCAGAAGCCTAGAAGGCTTAGAAAGGCTTATTTTTTTTTGCCCAATATGGACTCTATGATGTTTCTACATCATTTGGGATAGGTTAGAGGTCATAGATTTAAGTTAGATGCAAAAATCAAAAAGTTGTCAAAATGTTGCATGACAACATTTGTAATATTGGATTACTTTCAAAGTGTGATGATGGGTAGTTGGTGTAACTACCTATAATCATGGGAAAATAATATTTATACATGAAGGATACCATTTCTCGAGGGGTGGTGATGTAATGTGAGAATTGAATTTGCAAAGAAAGCTCTGTTTCACTGAATTTGTGCACAGTCATCTACTTTGGATTGTTAGTACTCTAGTATAGATTGAATCATACAATTTTATGTTAGATTAGTGTAGTTAGACTTGTTAAATTTTTTTTTTTTAGGTTAGACATTTCTGTGAATCCATTTTCATAGTTTTGTAAATTCTTTTGTGTTCTAGTTAGTTGCTGGTGTTGTTAAGACAGTTTTAGGGAAAATGGCTCCCCCATAGATCGCCACCATGAAAATCATCACAGATTTGAGGGATATGGAAGGGAGGCCATTTTAAAGTGTATATATGGAAGGATGAGCTCAATGAAGAAGTTTAACTATTTTTAATGTCATTCCCTAGGCGAGTACAATGTGCCTGATTAAGGACTTGACAGAGAACTAATTGTGTTTGATTACAGGGATAAAAGTTGCAGAGTGAAACCAAGCATGGTTTTGAGTTCATTTGGGTCATACAGAGACCTCATATCCATATTAGGCCTTAACTAATCCATCCAAGTACTTTTCCAAGCATAAATCACTTGATTGGTCCTAAATAGCCTAATTAGCCCTAGTAGCCCTTGATTCTAGGAATCAACTGTACGGAGACCACAGAACCTTAGGACATCCAAAATATATTGTGTTTTGGAAAATGGTACTAGAATATTATATTTTTTTGTAGGGTTTTTTGGATAAGTTTTTCAAGAAGTGGGAAAAACCAATCAAATAGGGCTAATAGGAGTATTAGGCCTAAAAGCCCATTTTAAGGAGAATTGGGAGATCGTTTGTAAGAGCTATGATACCTTGATTTATATGGGATCATAGGGAGTCTAAAAAATATGAACATGATTTTTATCGTTGCGTACACTTTTTATGAAGAGGAGATGAAAATGCACTTGGAGACATCCAAGAAAGAGTGAAGGAGTGGAGTAAAATTTGATGGTGGTTACCTCCTAGTGAAGCACAAAATTTACCAACTCATAAAGTGGTGGTGGAGAAGTCTTACACTAGCTAAGAAAGGAATTTAAAGATCCTAGAAGAAATGGTAGCATCTTGTGGAGACTAGGAATAGTAGGAGTCCTAGTTAGGCTTGTGCAAGCACACTAAGGGTCTAGTTATCAGATTGGTATCACAGCCAATAAGATCTAGCTTGTGGTGAATGTTTTAACTAGGAGAGTCAGTAGGAGAGTCTAAAATGGTGACAAATGAAAAACTTGAAAATAAAGTGGATGAGCAAGAATAAGAGACTATATTTCTCAGAGAGAGATTGGCCTAATTAGAACACAAAGTGGACCAAGTGGAAGAGAAGACTGAGGAAGTCAAAAATAAAATTGAAGGAAAGAGTAAAGAGAAAGCCTTAGATGATGAGGTCCCTGAAGCCGAACCTCTCCTCACTGAAGAACCCTTCTTGAAAGAATTAAAAGCCTTGAGTGGAAAGGCATTGGAAGGAGTTCCTATCTTCAGTGGAAAAATGGAACCAGAGGTAGTCCTCGATTGGATTGAAGGACTTGAGAATCACTTTGAATGTGATGGCATAACTGAAGCTCAGAAAGTAAAGGTAGCAAAGGCTAGACTTAGAGGGTCTACACTCACTTGGTGGAAATTTATCCAAGATGAGAGGGATAAAGAAGGAAAGAAACCCATATCCACTTGGAAAGCTATGGTAACCAAAATCAGAGAAGCATATGTACCTGAAGACTATGAAATTCAGTTACATAAAAGGAGACAAAGTCTTAGAAAAAAAGACTTGGATGTTAAATCTTACACTGAAGAGTTTCAAAGGATATGCATGAGATCAAGAATTGCAGAAGAGGAAAGTGTGAAGGTATCTAGATTCCTTAATTGTCTAAAATGGACTATCCAAGATGAATTGAGTCTACTTACTCCTACAACTGTTCATAGATGCCACCAACTTGCAGTAAAGGTGGAAGAGAAATTGAGAAAGAAACAAGACTCAATCAATACAAGAGGCAGAGGTAGAGGAAGATATGGCAGAGGCTAAAGGAGTAGATATGGTGGTAGAAGTTCAGAATCAAAGACTCAAGGAGAGACCAAGCTGATTGAACAACAAGAAGGAAGTTCAAGCAGAGGAAGAGGCTCAAATACTAATTAGAGAGGAAGAGACACTAGCCAAGGAAGAGGTTCCTACTTTGCAACTATGAAATGATATCACTGCAACTAAATGGGACATCCTACCTATAGGTGTCTAGAGAAAGGAATTAATTCTCAAGGAAGTGAAAAAAGAGTAAACTTTGTGCAAGAGGAGTCTAATGGTAGAAGTAAACACCCTGAAGTACCCTTAGAATTAGAGGAAGGAGAAAATCTGATGATAAGTAGAATGCTAATCAAAGAACCAGTGAGAGAGGAGCCAAGACAGAGAAGAGAACTATTCAGAGTGAAGTAAAAAATGATGGGTAAAGTTTGTAGAGTCATCATAGAATCAGGGTCTACTAACAACATTGTGTCAGAGGAGGCAGTTAGTAAATTGAAGATGAAGAGGATTCCACATAGTAATCCATACAAGGTTACTTGGTTGAAAAAAGGGCAACATGTCCTTGTGAATGAAAAAGTATGGGTGGGATTCTCAATTGGAAGAATAAAGATAAGGCATTGTGTGACATCCTACCTATGGATGCATGTCACCTTTTACTTGGAAGGCCATGGAAATTTGACAGACAAGCCATGCATGATGGAGCTAAGAATGTATATTCTTTCATGAAAGATGGCGTGACTTTCAAAATCCAGTCACTGTTGGAAAAAGGAGAAGTGAAAGCCTTAGGCCCTAATGTCCTATTGGTGAGTGAAAAAGAGTTCCTAAAATCTCTATAAGAAGGAGAGGGAGTAGCATATGCTTTGGTTTTTAAGCCAAAGGAAGAAGATGCAGAGAAGACAGTCAAGAAGACAGAGATTCCTAAATAAGTACAAGAGTTTCTTAAGGAGTATAAAGACATTGTCAAAGATGGAAAACCAACAAGCTTACCCCCTAAGAGAGGTATTAGTCACCAAATTGACTTTATCCTAGGAGCTACCCTTCCCAACAAGGCTGCTTATAAGATGACCCCTCAACAAAATGAGGAAATTGCCAAACAAATCCAAGAGATCCTAAACCAAGGCCTCATTAGAAAAAGTATAAGTGCATGTGTTGTACCCACTATCCTAGCACCCAAAAGGGAGGAACTTGGAGCCTATGCACTGATTCCAGAGTCATTAACTAAATCACCATTAGGTATGGGTTTCCTATTCCTAGGATAGAAGACCTAATGAATTGTTTAGGAGGAGAAAATTACGTTACAAAGATTGACCTAAAGAGTGGTTATCATCAAATTAGGGTCAATAAGGGAGATGAATGGAAGAATGCCTTAAAAACCATAAAAGGTTTGTATGAATGGCTTGTGATGCCACTTGGGCTGTCAAATGCCCCATCCACATTCATGAGGCTGATGAACAAAGTACTCAAGGAATACATTGGTAAGTTTGTTGTAGTGTATTTGGATGATATCCTAATATTTAGTAGGACTAAAGAAGAACACTTAAAGCATCTGAAAATTGTGTTTAAGAGACTGCATGAAGAAAAGCTAATGATCAACTTGGAAAAATGTGAATTCCTAAAGAAATAGCTAGTATATCTTGGTTTTGTGTTGTCTCATGGAAAACTTAAGATGGATCCAAGCAAGGTAGAAGCTATCATCAACTGGCCTACCCCCAAAACTGCAAGAGAGGTGAGAAGATTTCATGGCTTAGCTCAATATTATAGGAAATTCATCAAGCAGTTTAGTGATATTTGTTCTCCTATGCTAGACACCATAAAAGGTGGGATGAAAACTAAGTTTGTATGGAATGAGAAAGCTAACCAGGGATTTGAGTTGTTGAAGAAGAAGATTTCCACTCAACCCATCTTAACATTACCAAGTTTTGAGAAAATTTTCATAGTTGAGTGTGATGCTAGCAATGTTTCTATTGGGGAAGTTCTAAGCTAAGAAGGGAGACCAGTGGCTTTTCATAGTGAGAAGCTCAGTGATGAAAAGAGGAAGTATTCTTCCTATGACTTAGAGATGTATTCTCTAGTCTAAGAACTATGGAAATGGAGGCACTATCTTCTTCCCAAGGAATTTTTTTCTTATTCAGACAACCAAGCACTTAGCTTTTTGAACTCCCAAGACAAGCTTAGTCACAAGCACATGAAATGGGTGGAGTACTTGCAGGATTACACTTTCAACATCAAGCATTGGAAAGGACTGAAAAAAAAGTGGCTGATGCACTTAGTAGGAGACTTCTGATAGTATAAGAAGTACAACTCCAGAGCATGGGTATTGAGAGTTTCAAGGACTTATATGTAGAAGATGAAGACTTTGCAAAGATATAAAAGGTATGTAAAGAGAATAAGAATCATTTCCATGTTGAATTTTCTAAATATACAATGCAAAGTGATTTATTGTTTAAAGGAAATTAGTTATGTGTCCCTAGACAATTAATTAGGGAAAATCTGATTCAAGAGAAGCACAATGGGGCACTTCGTGGTCACTTTGGAGTCAATAAGACCCAACAGTTAGTGCAGAGGTTCTATTTTTGGCCTAGAATTAATTTGGATATCAGAAAGTATGTGGAGTGTTGTGTAGTGTGTCAGAAAGCCAAGGGAACATCCTCCAATGTAGGCCTTTATCAACCACTCCCCATTCCAAGTAGACCTTGGGAATGTTTGAGCATGGATTTTGTTGTAGGATTGCCAAAGACAAAACAAGGATTTGACAGTATTTATGTCATATTAGACAGATTCAGTAAGATGACACATTTTGTCCCATGCAAGGAAATTCATGATGCTTTTCACATTGCACACCTATTATTCAAGGAAGTGGTGTGAATCCATGGGTTACCCTTAAGTATAGTTTGAGATAGAGACACAAAATTCATGAGTCACTTTTGGAAGACACTGTGGAAAAAATTGGGAACCAATCTATCCTTTGGGTCTCCATATCACCCTCAAGAAGATGGTCAAACTAAGGTGGTGAATAGAATCCTAGGGAACCTATTGAGGTGTCTCACTAAGGAGTATGGTCAATCTTGGGACAAACTCTTAGGACAGGCAGAATATGCATATAATGATACTATCAACCGAGCTACTGGAAATAGTCCATTTGAAATTATCTATGGACTACACCCTAGAGGGATATTTGAACTCAGAGAATTGAAATATGGAGCCAAGGGAAGTGGTTATGCAGAAGAATTTGCACACTCCATGGAAGAGGTGCATGGAACAGTGAGGAAAAATCTAACAGAGAACACTGCAAAGATAAAGAAAAAGGTGGATGAAAGGAAGAAGGAGTTCCAATTCTAGGTGGGGGATCTTGTTATGGTCCATTTTAAAAAGGAAATAATACAGAAGGGAGTTCCAAACAAGTTTCAGATGAGGAGATTAGGGCCATGTACTATTCTGGCCAAATATGGAAACAATGCACACAAGGTGGAGCTTTGTGAGGATATTGGTTTGTCTCTGGTCTTCAATGTTGTAGATCTAACCCTCTATAAGGGGCCTACTCAAAATCTAGACCAGATCCTTACCGAGGTAATACAAGAAGTGGAAGACCTGAATTTAACCCCTACACCACCTTGTTGTCAATCAAGATTGTGCCTCTAGCTTTGATAATGAAATCTAGCTATCCTGTTGAAACATGGAATGTTTCATTGGTGGGGAAGAGAAAAAATCTTTGAAAGATAGGTCAGTTCCTAGGTAGTTCTCACCTAAAACTAAATGTGTATGTGGGAAAGAGGTAGAAGCATAATATGAATACCTAAAAATCTAAAAGAGGTTATACACCAAACAATTTTTTTGTAACTTTGAATGAATCAACGTGAATCACAAAAATACTGATGGCTCTCAATGCTCAAACAAACATGTAACTACAAAAATGATTCTATGCAAGGATCTGAAATCTTTAGCTTTGAAAGGGAAACTAGGTTTCACCAATTTTCAGCAAAGAACTTAGGACTCACAAGCAAAGATCTGTAATAAAAAGTATAAATATTTGAATATGCACTAAGGGATATAGCTTAAAAGAAGGATAACACAACCTAAAAGCAAGAAAATGCACAATATTGCACTTCAAACAAATGAGAAGGAACTGCTGTATCAATATAATCAATACTGTCAAAACTCTGCTACAAAATGCTCTTACAATCTACCCACAAGCTTGCAATGTGCAAAACATGTGAACCAAAAAGAAGGTCCCCAAAAATGAGGTAAAAATACAATGATATAGGCATCAGATTTGAAAGGGTCGGATTCATGAGAAAAACCCATAAAATCAGGAACCAAACTATCAGACACTGAAGTCTAAGTGCTCTAACAACTCCACCAAACCATGCATAACCAAAGTGCCACTCAAAATCCCCCCAAAACTGCTCCAAATCTCCATAAAACATGCAGAATCTGTGGGGGTCAGATTTGAAGACAAATCCCACCAAATCAGAGATATAACTCCTGGAAACTGATGTATAAGTGCTTCAAAAGATCCCCACAACCGATGACAACCGAACTATAACTCCAAAGTAACTCCGGATAGGTCCTAAGTATTGTAAATAGTCCCTAAACTGCCCAAAACTGATAGTGAATAGCAAGAGCCTCCTTTGAATGAGCATAGAACACACAACCAATTGATAGTCCACCCTAGATAAGCATGACATCACCTAAGGTCAACTCCTAAAAAAGGTTTCCTAACTGCACTTGAATAATTAATAATATTTGTCTTATAATATTGACAAACTATTATTATTATCCACAATAGATGCAATAAAGGAAAACTCCCCTAAGACTTTAAAACATTTATTTACTAATTATTAGTTAATTATATCTTAATATATATAATCTTTAAAGCAAATAGTAAACCTATTTATTTAAAAATTATATATATCAAGGCATAATTAATAATATTTAATAAATAAATGTTAACTATTTGTGAATTTTGCTTACCTATTAATTACCATATTTTAACATATTTAATTTTTTAATGAATAGTAGCACTATTTATTTTTTTAAAAATTGGATATATTAAGATAGAACAACTAATAAGTAAATAAATAAATAACACTAAAAACCTATTTACTTAGTATTAATTATTATATTTTAATGTACTTTAAATTTTTTAATGAATAGTAAAACTATTCATTTTAAAAATTAAGTATGTTAAAATAAAATAACTAATACTAAGTAAATAAATAAATATCTAAGCAAAGAAAATAATTAAAATTTACATTTTAACAAAGATAATATTTTATTAAACCTAAACTTGTAACTTAATGAATATTACTATTAAATAATATTCATAAAATTATAAGTTTATTAATTTAATCAAATATTATCTTTCCTTAACATGAAAATTTTAATCTTTTAAGGCTTGAAGCCTTAACCATAACCCCTATGGGTATTATGAAACAAAAAGCAATACCTAAGGCAAAAATGCCTTTTTCCCTAACCCATGGGTTACATAGGGAACTAAACCCTAAAAACCATTCATTTGTTTCATTTCGCTTTGTGCTTCTTTAGCTTTTCTATTTTGCCGCCGTCATTCATGAGGGATGAGGGTTTGATGCTGCTGTTCTGAGACCTATTTCTCTTGTCACTCTTTTTTTATGATCTCTTCCAGCCGCCGCCTTATGCTATTCTTCTTTTTCTTTCATTGGAGAGTTTCTGTATTTTTATTAGGGTGGGCACTACGACCGCTCTCTCTATTGTTCTTCTAGTGATTGTCTTTAACAACTCGCCGCTTCAAAATGGTAAGCAACTCTACCGCTGCACCTCAGTTTGTTTCTCTGTTATTTATATAAAAAGTTTTACAAAAAGAATGAGTTTCGAAACAATATCCATGTCTATAAGTTATTTTGAACAAAGATGTTTTCTTCAAATAATGATGTCAAAGGATGAATTGTAGAACTGCCTAACGTTAATTTATGAATGTATATTCTTTTCAATGAACATTTGTAAGTGTTCCGTTGACTCCATGCTTAAGAATTAAAATTCATTTGTTACTAATAGCTGAATGAGTGTTGTCATCTTAGTTTGTACATATTTTTTCTCTGAATGCCTTATTTGAATAATATTAGGGTAAAAATTTGCACATATGACTGCCTTCACAACCGGAACATTTGATGAATTTTCATCCAAATCATTTATGAGGTGGCTTGAATCTGGTTTTCCCAACCAAGAACAGAAACCAATATTTGTGAGTATTTTCAAATAGTCATTTTGGCTATCTTTCATTCCAACAAGAGTTTCTCTTGATAGGAAATTTGCATTATAGTCTTCAACTTCTGAGTTCCGACTACCATTTCTGGAAACATCCCATCCATCATAAGAAGCAACAATAGCCATGTGATCATTCTTACCATTCCCTGCAAATCAAAGATGTGCAACATTGACTTCCTCTCTCCTCTCCATTGGAAACAAGAATGGACTACAACCATTGAGATCTGCAACAACTTGCCTCTTTTTCTGAATATGTAACTGATTCCTTCATGTAGATGCTTTTGGCAAACATATGTTCTGTTTACATTCTTGTGACTATATTTGAAAATGCACCTTGATTTGTGATTGTTGATTACATTTGAGAATACACCAAATAACATGACTTTGGAACTCTTGGTATTATGTTTGTGGCTTCCAGTATGTATTTTATTTCTATTGTTCACTTAATGGTCCTTAAAAAAATAAAAATAGAAAACTTATGCTTACCAGTTAACCTTTTAAGTGCTTCTCTAGGAGATAACCAACTCCCCTATGCTGTCCTTATTTGTTGTTGACATCAAATATCCTGAAGAAATCTTTAACCTTGTAAAATTTGTATTTCTCTTTTATAATGTCCTCATTATACCCAGAGTATGATGTTTTGCTAATATAAATAAAACACTTCTCATTTTGTGTTTGGTGCTGCTACTCCTTGATAGAATATGTTTCACCTTTGTTTGTTGCAATCATTCCTAAGATGTCAATGTACCATCTCTTCAGTTTCAAAAGTGTTTGTCTCTGCACTCCCATATAGCAGCAACCTCTGCTTTCTATACTCTTTTCTTCATAGATGATCTCTTTGTTGGAAAGTTGACTCCTAGAGGATACATGACTTATTTTGTTTTGTCATTATGCCAACAAAGTCATATTAAGTTTCTGTGAAAGATAAATTAGAAGATAAAATGACTAAGTATGGAAAACAAGACAGATAGAGTTATACAATGATCATCACATCAGCGCATGTGTGAGAGATCAAATCAGAGTATGCATGTTTAGATATATGTTCTATGTGATGTATACATACTTGTACGCCTCTCTCTCCGGTTTCCCACAGCTTTCCAAGGGCGAGGGTTAGTAGCAAAGGTTCACAAGTGAATGCAAATCAAATACGCAATGACTACTAAATGAATAACAGAAACGTGAGCAATAAAATGTACAAAAAAGAGAAGGGAAGACAAATGAATGCAAACCCCACGATGCTTGAAGCTTCTATTGTTTCTCTCTACTCCTTCCGAAACGATGTTCTTGATGCTCAGTATTGGTGGGGCAGCGTCTATGACTTGAGAAGCGTCGAGAATTTGACAATTGAAATGTGTGTGATCACAAGATAGCTTGAATGTTGACAGAGTAATGGCGCTTGTAAGCTTGAAATCCTGGATCCTTCAAATGGTCATGAAGGGTTTATTATATAGGATTTGGTGATGGAATGAATGGTTGAGATCAATCCCAGAGATGGGGAGATGAACGGTTGAGATCAAAAGGAACAGGAGAGATCCTCAGTAAACTCCACCTCTTTATTTGGTTAAGAGGAGATAGAGTTTGGTTAACT
>MU227533.1:1020435-1035217 GCA_018584345.1 Thuja plicata | reverse complement strand
CCTAACAGTTGAATCAGTTTTGTAAATCCTTTTACCGGGTAGACTTAACAGTCTTTTGTAAATCTCTTAACCGAGTGCATACTTCATTGTATGTTTGTAAATCCTCTAACAAGGTGGACCTAACAGTACAAATTTCTTCTAACAGGGCAGATCATCAGAAGTGATCATTGTAAGCCTTAACCGGGCAACTTTATACTGCAGTACCAAAGTTTTGTGGGTACCATCCCCACCCCAGTTTTACTTTCTATTTGGAAGGTTTATGGGTTACCAATCTTTGTGTTATGTGTTATGAATGATTACATTCTCATGTTTGCAGTAGATTAGATGTATGAATGGTTAAAGAATATAAATGTGCAGAAATGTTTTAAAGTTCTAAGTGTTACTGATTCACCCCTCCCCTCTCAGTAACTCTGTTAGTCCTGAATATTTCCAACATTTATCATCATGTGATCTTTTACTTAGGTCTTGAAACCTTCCTTCTAAGTACACAAGCTCTGATACCAATTGTTAGAATAACTTGGAGGGGGGGCGGGGTGAATCAGTGGCCTAAAAAATATTCCAATAAATCAACCACAAAAATTTATATCTTAAATATAAACCTCAAGTTATCTTTAATCCCACAAGATGTATGCCTTGAAATAATCTTAACAAATAACTACTAGTCAAAGCTCATTGTTAAACCTCATTCTTACTATTTACTGATTAGTAGTTTTTCATTTACTGAAATGTAGTAAATAACTTAGTGTATACCGATCAATCTTGTTTTAGTAATGTGTAAAGAAAAACATGAAAACAATGACTCATAAACACATTTGACACATGGATTTTTAACGTGGAAACCCTGTTAAGGGAAAAATACTTGGGATTGGTAACCCAAAATTTTCTCTCTTCTGAAGTGAGCTTGGTGAAGAGCCAACCCTGTTAAAGGTTACAAACACACTATTAAGTGTGACCTTGTTAGAGGATTTAACACTAATAATTTATCACTTGATATCTGGCACTCTTATCCTATCTTCATGATAAAACTTTTGATACTCCTTGGGATGTATCTAAATATATAAAGGATTTTTTTAGATCCTGCTCGGTTAAGAGACTTCTCTGATTCAATGGTTAAACTAAAATAGTATATTATCTGTTCATACATACAACTTAGACTTGCAAATTTTCAGATCTATTTTAAGCTCATAATACCTTTCTGATCAATGTCTCCTTTCAATACCTTTTCTCCACTTCTTTCTGCTCGGTGATGTTGTGCTTCTCTGTTGCTTGGTATCCACATAAATATAGTTATGTTCTTTAGCTTGATTGATCAAGACTTTATGAAGTTGTTCTTCACTAGTATACATTCAACATCCTCTTCTTTATTCACTCCCATAATTCATAATGAATTAGCTTGTCTCTTTATAAACATGATTTTACCATTTCTCAGTCCTTGACTTTCTTATTCTTGGCATGATTCGTAATTCTCGCCTTTCTTGCTTTAAAGTTTCACTTCAGTTTTATCTCGTGGATTCCTCTTAGAAAATTGGTATAAAAAAACTTTAAATCTCTCGCTTATCTCTGGATTTTAACTTGTCGATGAAAACAATGTAAACAACCAGTTAACTCCTTTAGCTTTTTCCAACTAGGTCTTTTTTCATTTTTGAACTTCAGTTCTTTTCGGTGTTTAACTCCTTGTTAGCTTGGTCAACACTTCAATTCTCCTCGGGCATCTCTGTCGGGGTTGTTTGTCCATTGGGTAACACTGTGATGTTCTTCTTGGGTTACTTTGGTTCTGCTCATCGGTAATGATTGATTGGGTTTCATGCTCGGGTATCACTGTGACTTTTCTCTCAAGATTCTCTATTCGTCGGTGTTTGTTTTCACTTAGTGAATACTGATATTTTATGCATTACTAATAGCATAACCTTTATCTCTTTGGTTCTTTGAAGTATTTGGCACTTTGTATATAACCAATAAGATTATGTCAAGTTGATATCAATGACAATACAATACATTAACTGATTTAATGTCTTGCATTAACTTTTTGTAGCTTGATGATCACCAACTTAACATCTTCAAACATTAAATCAGTTATGTTTCATCAAATATATAGGGAGAGAGGATTAAGGGAGGAAGAAATCAAGAGATGGAAGGGAGGGATAAGATGAGAGACAAAAGAGTGGCTATAGTGGTTTGGTTTTACCCCTCTATTCTCTATCTTTCCCTCTACTTATTTCTCTCTATCTCTCCCTGTTCCTATCACTCTCTCCATATTTCCCTTCTCTCCCTCTTCCCCACCTCTTGGCCTCTCTTTTCCATAACCCTACCACACACACAATCTCTCTCTCTCTCTCTCTCTCTCTCTCTCTCTCCTCCAATCTCCCTCTCCTTCTCTCTCTCTCTCTCTCTCTCTCTCTCTCTCTCAACCCTAAGCCCTAAGTCCTAAACCTTTTAACCATTAGTCATAAAACCTATACTACTATATGAACCCTAAACCCTATTATAACCACCCTAATTTGGTCTACTCTAACTAGAGACCCTATTTTCCCTAAATGTGATCATACCCTCAATTATGTCAATTCAACTATTCAATTATTAGCATAATTCATCAAAAATCAAAATAATCTCCTAAAATCAAAGTGATTCAATCACTAACTCACATTAATTACCTTGGTCTATTTAAATCAAATCAAACCAATTAAATTCTCAGCTAAAGTAATTAATTAAAAGGAATTAATAAAATTCTCTAAATATAACTCATCACTTGTACTTGGAAAGTCAATCCATGAACCAATGAGAGTTCACTCACATGGATCACCGAAGATTCAATCCTCAGCTCTCCTCACAAGTTGATCTCAACCAATCATTTCTCAAAATTCTTCCATAAAAGGAGTGAATTTTAAGCTCAATAGGTCTATAATTTTATAATTCTAATTGCACTCTTATGTTGTCATTTTGATTTCATGATTTGAATATCTAATTAGATAATTCTTCCATTTATGCTTTAATGAATCCTTGCATCATTTCTAGCATGAATTGCATGAAAGATAGCTTCAATTTCTTAATGAATCTTGCATTCTAGGACTGAATGTGTCACTTATTTAATGCATAATCTGAGGATAAACTTATAGCTTAAATCATACTCTTTCTAGATAGGAAGAAATATGTTGATTTCGATGGTTTTATTATACTTTGAAATTAATTTTCATATTTCTAACCATTGATGCAATGACATATTAAAGTATTGTGTTACAGCTTGCAGGTACATAATTCACACACACATTTGTAGCACCCACCATGGGGCAATTGACCCAGATTTCTATTCAATTTTGAGCTAATCCTTAACCTTTATGTTTGTGTTCTTGAGGAAGACTTGCATTTGGGAAAATAAGATCACATTTGGTAGAATAAGACCACATTCAAAAAAATTGGAATCACATCTAGGATGTCTTGAATCGTACCTGGTAAAGGCTCACATATGGGTAAAAGGGGATCAAATTTAGGGTAAATGATTGCATTTAGGATCTTTACTCGCATTTGGGAAAATAAGATCGCATTTGGTAGAATAAGACCACATTCAGAAAATTTGGAATCACATCTGGGATGTCTTGAATCGTACCTGGTAAAGGCTCACATATGGGTAAAAGGGGATTAGATTTAGGGTAAATGATTGCATTTAGGATCTTTACTCGCATTTTTTAATTCTTGGATTGCATTTAGGGAAGAAGATCACATTTGGTAAAGTCCAGGATTGCATCTAGTTAGCTTACTTGCATAATTGATGAATTTGATGACTAATCAGTTAACTTTGCATATTTTTGGATGAATCTAATTGTTTAAGTAACCTAATGAGTTTTTGCAGGATGTTGTCGAAGACTTCTTTGGCTAAGGAGATGAAATGAAACTACTAACAAGTAGTTTTGTAGGTTTCCTTGCACATTTGGCTAAACATTTTACAATTATAGGAGCTTAACATAATTTCTCTCTAATTTATAACTTGGTTAGAGAAGTATGCTCTTTTCCTTCATGGAAAATTAGAACCTCAAATATCAAGTAAAGATTTGAATATAAATTGGGAAATGAACTCAAATTGCTAAAAGTGTTTGGTTAAATTCTTTTGTAGGAACCTAAATTGCAAATTCAAATTTAGTTCTTAATCCAACTAGAGGATTATGCTCTTTTCCCAAGTGGAAAATCAAAAACTCAAGATGAGGGATTAAGTAATTGAATTTCATAATTTGAGGGAAAGAACCTTGCATGACATGTTTGATAGGATAAAACAACATGGATAGGAGATTATTATCTTCTACCTCATGAAGAATTATAAGTCTAGACTCCTAAGCTGCCAATCCTCTTTCTTCTTTGAAATTTAGAGGGCCTTTCGGTTGAGGAAAAACAATCTCCCAAAAATGACCCAAGTGAGGACAGGTGAACGCCAACCCTTGCATCTCACTATAATGAAAATGCCTCCTTGAGATCAAAATCTTGGAAGACGTAATTGGTTTTGTCCTTGGAATTTTGACTATCATTCCTTGGACATGCTTGGATGTGTGTAGAGCAGAGCTACTTGAATCTTACTTGCGAGACTACATTCATCTAGGTACTCATAGGGCTATACGCCTTAGTTTTTCCTTGTGCAATTATATGGGGGGTGGTTGTGAATGGATGCCCAAAATAAAAAACTTTGTAGTAATGACCACATGATTCATCTCTAAATTGTGATAATCTTTGTGCAAGGCAAATAGTAATTGCCCCAAGATACTCGACATTTCATGCCCTCATTTGCATTTGGAGTTAGATAATACAGCATCATGAGTGGAGTCATTGCATGCTTGGTGATGGTCATATTTTGATTATCCTTTGAGTGTGTACCTGAGCCTTTGAGAAAATATTTTCATGTTGCACCATTAGTTAGGGAATATGTGTGTTTGGTTCTTAAACAATGTGCTTGATGTGTCAAAATTGAATTAACAAGATAAAACACCCCAAACAAATCAATATTTTGATAGTCAAAGACATTTATACTACCTAGAAACACTATGGAATTCATTAGATAGACCCTATTGTCAAAAAAAAAATATGTTTTTCAAAACAAAGTGGCAAACTCAAAAAATCCATGAGAAGGTCACATCTGGTAAATGCTAGGTTGAATTGGGTAAAAAAGGTTGCATTTGGTAAACACGTTCATTTTTGGTAAATCCTGGATCACATATGGAAAAGAGAATCACATTTAGGAAGAACAGTCTTGCATCCCAAAAATCTAGGATTGCATCTTGTAAGTCACATCTGTGACAAAGGGTATTTGCACACATCTCAAACTTAGAAACTTTGCAGTTTTAGATATTGTTTTTGCTTGTCAGTCAAAATCTATTGTTCTTGCTGGTCAACCTGATGCTATTTTTTAATCTAAGTGGAAGTCTACCTTGCATGTTCTTTAGGGTTATCACAATTGATCCCAAATCATGTTGTCACTTCACTAAAAAAACCTTCTTGGTTCCCAGCTCACTATCAGGGCATTCTAACCCTCTGACGCTAGAATCAATCACTTCAAACATCAAATTCACATTCACCACAACTTGGAAAAACACATTTGGATAATTCAAAAATTTCTTTTGGCACAATTGGAACACTTTTGACAAGATTGAGACCTTTCTTTCTTGGTTAACACAAGAAGCAAACAATATCTTGCTGATGGTTTAGAAAGACCTCTAAGATTGCTTAAATTTAAGCAAGGAGAGACATCTTGAATAAACCCTCTTTTTGATGAAGAATCACCCAACATGGATGTACCTAATAGATAATAGAGTGTTGCCTTTGATGAATATGACCAAGATGATAACCAAGATGGAAGAGAAAGTCAAGAAGAGAGAAATCATGATCATCCTTTTTTGATTTGGATAGTGAAGAAGATATAACCCAAGAAGAACATAACAAACTCAAACAAAGTGAGAAATTTCAAAAGACCTTGGAGAAAATCATTGGGGAAGACAAAGAAAAATAATTCCTTCACCTAGATTCTCTTGGAGTCAAACTCCCCAAGGACTATGATGTCAAAATATTGAGAGCTAAAGATGTATACACACCTATATCAATACTCTCTAAACAATTGTATCAAATGCAAATAGAACTCACAATGATTTAGAAAGAAAAGACTAAACCAATGAAGAAATAATCCTTGGAATACATATTTATGTTTCCTTTAAACAAAAGAATAAACACGGTTCCATTCCCACCTAACATGGCATGACCCAAATATGAAAAATACATGGGAGAAACAAATCCACATGACCATGTGAGATAATTTTGTGCTCTAAGCAAAGAATAGATGCATGAACCGACGTACTTGATGAGACTATTTCTAGGAAGTCTAGGTGGAAATGCTCTAGAATGGTTCTCTAAACTAACACCTAGTGTACAAACATTTGAGGAGTTAATTCAAAGATTTTTCTAGAACTACTCCTATAACATACAACACAATGTTACCATGATGGATCTTTGCAATACAAAATAATGAACAGGTGAATCCTTCACACACTTTTTGCAATGGTGGAGGAAAATATTTGCAAGGTACTCAAGACAAAGAATCTAAAAAGATGGAGATCTTTATTTAAAACTTAGTACCTAAAATGAATTACACTCTATAAATGCAAGATTCTCCCAGTTTTGACAAAATGATAAAGAACGCCAATCATGCTAAATAAGTTATGGTCAAGAAAAGGGAAATCACACTCCAGAGTGACAATAAATTCTCTAAAAACTATAACAACAAACCTAAATGGTGGAAAAATAACAAAAATGTTGTTAATGATGGAGTGGTGGAAGCCTCAAATGCGAATGTTAAACCAACTATGTTTAATCTTACAAACAACCTACAAGCAAGAAAAGAAGCTAAGGTAACAACAACAATACTATGAGAAAACACTAATACAAACAAGAATAAGCCATAGATGTCTAGACCACAATGGAAATTTATCTCATTGGGAGAACCTCTTGAGATGGTTTTGAAGACTCTCTTGGATAATAAAATCACCACTTTATCAGAGTCAAAACCATGGGAACCAGAAGTAAAACCAAGGTGGTGGAATGATAATGTCTATTGTGAGTTCCATAAGAATAAAGGACACAAGACTATGACTGTGTTAAACTCAAACATGTTATACAAGATCTCATTGATGGAGGCAAGATCAAAGTGGAAGGACATACATCTAATGAAGATCACACGACATATAATAAACCATTTCCCAACTATGAAAAAGGAGAAGCCTCTAAAGAAAAAGGAAATGAAGTCAATTACACCTATTCTGATAACTATAATGTGATCAATATGTTGGACATAAAGAATGAATCAATCAATGTGATCACTATCAAAGGTGTCAAGGAAAATTTGGCACATTCAAATTCAGTAATGTGAAGCCAAGCACAAATCACAATTAAAGGGATTAATTCCTCATCCAAACAAGCAACATCATCTAAACCACATGCTGTCACAATTCATAAACTAGAAACATCAAGACAAATGGTTCCTAAACCTTCTGCTAACTAAAAATTGGTGGACCAATTACAAATAACCTTGGCTCAAATCTCTATATTTGAGTTACTAAAGATCTCTTCAGTGCATAGGCAAGTTCTTGAACAAGCCATACATTCTGCCAATGTTCCAAAAGACATAGATATAGACAAATTCCAAGCAATGGTTAGTCACATATTAGCTCCATATTATCTCTCTTTTTCATAAGAGGATGATAAATATTTAACTCATCCCCGTAATCAACCCCTTCACATTGAGGTTTTGATCCATAAACACTGTGTAAAAAGTGTATTGATAGATTGAGGCGCGGTGTTGAATATATGCACTCTCAACCTGGTCAAAGCATTGGGATTTTTAGAGCACACAATTGATTCAAGGAGTAAGATAACCATCAAGGCTTATGATGAAGAAGAAAGATCATACAAAGGACTAGTTGTTTTGCCAATAAGAATAGGACCAATAGAATGAGATGTGATCTGTCAAGTTCTTTATCTACCATTGGCCTATAACATACTACTAGGGAGACCTTGGATACATGAAATGCAAGAAGTGCCATCTATTTACCACCAATGTATCAAATTCCCACACAATGGGGTGGAAGTAAAAATTACTGTAGATTCAAGATACACTTGCAACAACATCAAGGTAGATAGTATGGTTCCTCACAATAAGGAAGTTCCAAAAGAATTCCCAGCTAAAACCTCTAAAGGCTTGGTGATGAGAATCTTTGGAAAGACATTAAAACTTGAAGAAACCAACATGTGGGAATAAAAATTAGATACAACACTATCATTGGCTAACATTCCTATATATCCGAGATCATATGGGAGACCTTCCCCATCTTTTATGCCTTTTGCATCAAAAGAAAAAGACATTCATGAACCAACTAGTATGGTTAGAGGTACAACCTCTCATGAAGAAGAAAAGGAAGGTAAAGAAGTCTTGGCTTGGCTCTATAAAGAGAAAGAGAGAGAAAATGAAGTAGAACATGTTGAGATATCTCCCAAAAAATATGGCAAAGGTTATGAACTTCTCAAACAAACATGATATAAAGGGAAGGGACCTTTAGGAAATAAAGGCAAGGGACTCATTGAGCCTATCCATATGGAATTTAGAGACACTAAAGACAAGACAAGGTTGGGTTTCAATAACAAATCAGAACACCCTACTTCAAGAGAAGGTCCAATCTTTGATAAAGGAAGTGACAAAGAAGAAGAAGAAGTTGAAATAATACCCTGGACATATAAAATATTACTACATATAGGTACTGAAGATCCAAGATACCAAGGAGAATGCTATGTACCTACTCATTTTGAAGAACAACTAGAGCATCATGTCCCCCTTTTGTCACAAGTTAATATCCAAGAATTAGAAGAGGAAGAAGAAGAATATTCTCTAGAGGTTTAGCAAGAAGGAGGATACCATGAAGAAACGTATCAAGCACCAAAAGAAGAAAGGAATAGGGAAGAAGAAGCAAGTAGCTCAAACACTCTTGAGGAATCATCTTCTGTAAGAAAACAACAAAGTACACATCCCAACTGGGGGAAATTGGTGACAAATTAACATGTCCTAGATCCACCACACTTTGATTCACAAATGGCCAATAGGCTACACCAGATAACTATTGCTAAAATTCTATATTGATCTGATGACAATATCTCAAAATCACATGATTATGAATGAGATCACATGTCTGATGCTACCATGGATATTGACATAGATGTAATACATAAATTTGCACCTTTATTGGAAAGGGGAGAGAGTTCTAATACTACCCATAATACAAATGTTGTCACATAATTGGATGAGGCGGTGATGCCTAGCATAATTGATGCAGCCACATGTGTTTTAATAAGACCAAAGGAGTATCAAAGGATATTAGACAACTTTGATGGAATAATAGAGAGAGAAGAAGGAGAAAGATCAAATGATAGGTTGCTAGAATTAGGTTTGCATAACACTAAAAATGACTCTAATAATGACAATCCGACTCTTAATAATCTAAAAAATATAGAAGATGACTTAACAAAACTTGTCTTATCATTTAATAATCTTAACATTGACGCGATGCTATCTTTAAAATCTTCTGAGTCACTATCCTTGGTAAAACTTGAACTTATTGATTGGATAGACTTAGAACCTACTCCTATCATGAACTTTACCAATGACTACACTTTGGCTTGTTATCTGAATGCTTGTGAACCCTTTCCCTCTTCCACCAATGTAAGGAGTGTGAATTTGACAGAAGAGGATATCAAGTTTCTTAGTCAGAAATTGAAAAGTAAAAAGAAAAAAAGAAGTGATGGTGAAAACCACGTTGTGATAGTATCAAATTCTAAAAAAGTAAAAATAAAAGGTGTATCTGACGGTGAAAACCTCTTAGAGGTGCCAAAAGATGAGATTCTTGATATCCTCCCTGAGCGCTTTCAATAAATATCTTCACTACTAATAGAAACAACACAACTAGTTAATTTGGGAACAACAAAAGTTCCTCAATTTGTCCATCCAGTGTAATCCTTATCAGAAGAAGAAAAGACACAGTTTACTAAGTTTCTTAAAGAGGAAAAGATCAAATTTGCATGATGTTATACTAATATGCCTGGACTAGATCCTGGATTAATAATGCATCACTTATCTATAGCTATTGGGATAAAATCTGTCAAATATAAATTAATAAAGATGCACCCACATGTGGTATTGTTGGTAAAAGCAGAGCTAGAGAAACTCTTAAAGGTTGGATTCATAAGGGTCATTGCTTATACACTATGGATTTCTAATGTAGTCCCAGTTTCTAAAGAAGATAAGTATATTAGAATGTGCATAGACTTTAGGGATCTAAACAAAGCTTGTCCTAAAAATGACTTTCCACTACCAAATATTGATATGATTATATACCTCACGACATGATATGAAATTTATTCACTCATGGATGGATTTTTTAGGCTATAACCAAATAAATATTTCCCTTGAAGACCAAGAAAAGACATCATTTACATGCACATGGGGAACATTTTTTTGGATTATAATGCCATTTGGGCTAAAGAATGCTACAGCTACATATCAATGAGCTATGACAACAATCTTGCATGACATGATACATAATAACATGGAGGACTATGTGGATGATACCTTAGCTAAGTCAAAGATAAAAACAACTCACATAAAAGACATGAGAAATATACTAGATAGAATGGAACAATTTCAACTAAGGATCAATCCAAATAAATGTGCATTCATAATCCAATCAGGGAAGCTCTTAGGGTTTATTGTATTAGCTAAAGGAATTGAGGTGGACCCAACAAAAGTGAAAGCAATAATGAGAATGCCACCCCCTCACAACATTAGTCAAATGAAAAATCTCCAAGGAAGACTCCAGTCAATCAAAAGGTTCATGTCTCAACTAGCAGATAGAGTGCAACCTTTCACAAAATTGTTACATAAAGGAGTAACTTTCAAATGGGATGAACACTGTGAAAATAATTTCAAGGAATTAAAGGATTATCTAACTAATCCTCCTATCCTAATGGTGCCTATTCATGGAAAACCATTGTTAATATATTTCATCTATGACTACATCACTTGGAGTATTGCTAGCACAAGAGGACGATACCAAGAAGGAAAGAGCGATTTATTATATCAATAGGACATTGGTGTCTTATGAACTCAACCATAGTATCATTGAAAAGGCTTTTATGACCATTGTTTTTACATCCCAAAAGTTGAGACACTACATGATTTCACATACAGTAAAGCTTATTGCAAAGATTGATTCTCTCAAGTACCTCCTGAGTAAAACATCATTGATAAGAAGGATAGAAAAATGGGTCTTAATACTCAATGAATTTGATATAGAGTATGTAGACATAAATGATATTAAAGGACAAGTTCTAGATGATCAACTGGTCGATTCACCATTGCAAGATGCAACACCATTGATTATAAATTGTCCAGATGAGACAATAATGCATTTAATAGAATATCCATGGAAGATGTACTTTGATGGTTCTTTCACACAACAAGGATCCAGAGTAGGGGTATTATTTATCACTCCTCAAGGTTACAAGATACCTAAGGCATACAAAATGATGTTTCCATGCACCAACAGCATCTCAAAATATGAAGCATTGGTAAATGATCTCAAGCTAGCCATTGAATGGAAAATTATAGATTTACATGTTTATAGTGACTGTCAACTCATCATCAATAAAGTAACTAGAGAATATCAAACAAAAGATGAGAAGTTGATGCCCTATAAGAAGATGGTAGAAGATTTGAAAAAGTACTTTGTCTTCATCACATTTCAACAAATTCTAAGAATAGAAAATAGAGCTACAAACACAATGGCAATGCTAGCATGCATGTTACAACTGGAGGAACATCAATTCCACTCTAACTTATTGGTGAAAGAATTATCCTTTCCTGCATTTGATACATCTAAATCCCAAGTTATTTGTGCCTTAAATGCCCAAGACCAATCTAGGTATACTAATATAAATGCCTATCTTACAAATCAAACCTTACCTAATGGCCTATCCAAAAATGAAAAATGAGCCTTAATTAGGACAACATCGCATTATGTACTCATCACTACTAACTTATATATATGAGGTCTTGACAGAATGTTACTTAGGTGTTTAGAACAAGAAAAAATTGACCAGACATTAAAAGAGGTCCATGAAGGTGTATGTGGATCACACTCGAAGGGTTTTTCATTAGCTAAGAAAATTGTAAGGGTTGGATACTATTGGACTACAATGGAGAAATATGCAATTCAATATGTCAAAACATGTCAAAAATGTCAAATACATGGAAACCTTATTCATGCTCCAGCCAAGGAACTCAGACCATTTATAATACATTGGCCATTCCAGCAATGGGCCTTTGATCTTGTTGGACAAATTTATCCCAATTCTTCAAGTGAACACAAATACATCATCATGACCACTGAGTATTTCACAAAGTGGGTCAAAGTAGTGCCTCTAATAAAAGCCACTGGAAAACAAGTAGTTATGTTCATCTTGAACTACATTTTCAGTAGGTATGGGATACCCTCATATATTGTAACATACAATGGGGAGCAGTTCAAGAACCAAGATATTGAGGACCTTTATACAAAATTTCACATTACTCAACACTCTTCTTCCATATATTATCCTCAAGGTAATGGAAAAGTTGGGGCTTCAAACAAGAATATTCTAAAAATCCTACATAGAACTGTGAGTAAGTCTGGTAGAGATTGGCATCTACAATTGAATCCAACACTATGGGCTTATAGAACAAGTATTAGAACACCAAAAAGAGCCACTCCATTTTCTCTAGTCTATGGCATAGAAGTAGTATTACCAATTGAAGTAGAAATTCCTTATTTGCGAGTATCTCTTCAAGGTCTTGTCACATACAAACAATACCGCATAGATAGCGTTCAAGCACTAGAACTGCTGGATGAGCATAGACAACAAGTGTTTGATCACCTGAAAGTATATCATAAAAGGATGTCAAAAGGGTACACCAAGAAAGTAAAGCCATGAAATCTTCAAGTGGGGGATCTCGTTCTAAGAGAGAATCCTAAGAATCAACCAAATAAAGAGCAAAAAGGTAAGTTTGAACCCAACTAGCTGGGGCCTTTTGTTATCACATTAGCTTTTGGGACAAGAGATTATCAGTTATCTACACCTGAAGGAGATGTCCTTCTTGATCCTATCGATACTCTACACTTGAAGCAATTTTATGCTTGACATCTAGCCAAAGGGCTTGTAAAGGTAAATTGATCCTGAGAAAATACCCCCCAAAAGTGAAAAATTGATCTTGAAGAAAGCCAAAAATAGAGAAAAAGAGAAAAATAAAAAATAGTGGAAAAAGTCCTAAAAAAGGTATTCTTGGTGAAAACCTAGCAAACGAGAACCTTGATACTAAAAAAAAAAGTACAAAAAAATTTAAAAATAAGAAAAAGTGCCTTGGTGAAAACCTTTCAAACATGCATCTTGGTAGCAAAAATAAAAATTTGTCAAGTGGTGAAAACCTGGCAAACATGCATCACTTGTACTCTGTGCTTCATCTATCAATGCACTGCTTGCACCAACCCTTCATGGTCATATTTTTCTATCGGGTGAATTTGAATTCCTCATGAATGTACTTTCCTTGCCTAGAATTTGTCAATATCTGAGTCTTAAGGATAGTCATTCTACACTAGGGGCATCTCTACTATCATGTTTGGTTGGTGTTTTTTGGTTTCTAGGTCATCCTAGGTCCTTGTATAAGAAGATTTACCACTATAAACAATATTTATCAATACTTGAATCAAAACATCACTATCACAATCAAAAACAAAGGTGTTTCTTAAACACCACCTACCTATAACTGACATCATACTAGTGTTTCTCAACACTTTAATCAAATAGTACGTTAGATTGCAATTTCTGATATTGTTTATCTCACTAACTCAAACACAAAAATTCATTGCTTAATTCCAAGTTGCAATTGATGATTTCTCTACTGTGATTGAAAAATAAATCAAAGGTGTTCCTAAACACCACATAAACTCATATAGACAGATCTTTATTTGATTATGACTCTTTTCATGTACCAAGGATGTTTCAAACTAGGGGCATGTAAACATTTATTAATTTTATTTGACTGATTGTCAATTATTGCTTGTTATGTCTTCCGAGTTACTCCATGACGTCTATTAAATGACAAAGAGTCAGAAGGACATGGGGCATAAATTTTTATTGGTTTTCTACATAAGGTGATTGTTTCAATGATCCTATAAATTTCACCTAATTTGGATGTTTATGGTAAGAGCTTCCAACATGAGTGGATAGCCACATATATCCTGATCCTTTTTATGTGTAAGCTACGGTGAGGTTGAACCAATTTCCTTGTCTATTTCTAATCAACTTATAAGTAAGGTGTACAACACATTATGTACCCAAGGATATGAACATTAAAGGTCATTGTGGGTTACATATCCTATATTATACAAGAACAAAAGATGATTCCTAAAGAAAATGGAGATAACTGACAAGTCATTCTGGCCTCTATGCCTTGATGCTTAGGTTTATTTTCGACATTGCGTCTAATAAAAATATTATTCATACTTTCATGATACTTTCTTGGTATTGTAACCACCTGAATTTGGTCTGTCACAACTATGGACCCTATTTTCCCTAAGTGTGATCATACCCTTGATTTATGTCCAAACGACCCTGTTACTACTTGGCATAATTCTTTTAATCAATTTAATATCCTAGGTGATTTTTATCACTGATTTAT
>MU227533.1:997510-1011013 GCA_018584345.1 Thuja plicata | reverse complement strand
TTAAAGTCCATATTCTCTTACATCCTCCCTTCCCTCTTTAAGGCCTTCATTAATGCCTTCATTAATAAAGATGCCTTAAGCCCATGTCTCTCCCATGCCTTATTAATGCCTTGGGCATTAAAGGACTCCACCCACTTGAGAAAGTCCACTTTCTCAAGCTGGACTTTCTTAAATTCCATATTCTCTTACACCCTCCCTTCCCTCTTTAAGGCCTTCATTAATGCCGTCATTAATAAAGATGCCTTAAGCCCATGTCTCTCCCATGCCTTATTAATGCCTTGGGCATTAAAGGCTCTTACATATTCATTTATGAGTCTCTAAATTCATAAATGAACCTTGTCCCCCCTCTCTCTCTCCCATTCTTCTATAAATAGAAGCCTATTTTGAGAGCAAATAAGCCTTCACCTTAAGATCAAAAATACATTGTTATGCTGTTAGATTCACTCTAGATTCATATGTCATCTTTCATTTCATGCTAGTTTATTGTTTTTATTTCATCTTTTAAAGCTATATTGCATGTTTTATCATCTTTTAGCTTGTTATTTAAGTAAAAATCCTTCATGCTAGGTTGTATTCGTCACTGATTTATAGCATACTCTGAGGGCTAATATGTTGTTAATCACACTCCTCCTAGTTAGCAGGCAATAGGTTAGTTTTAGTGGGTTTTACATGCTTTTCTAACCCTTTTGGACTAATGCAATGACCTATTGAGTGTTTGTGTTGATTCTGACAAGTACCCATTTACACACACACACAGGTATCAGTGAAATTTTTACTAACTGATGATGTCCATTACACAAATTCTCTATGATGATAAAATGCTAAAATGTAAAAAAATCAGTAATGGTCCTAGAAGTCTGCATTTAGTTGCATTTAAGTTTGCATGATTCATTTAAACATCATAAGTACTTGAGCTCAAAATGATTTCCTGGTTCATTCAAATTCCAATTTTGACTACCTAATTTATGTTACTGATATATTTATGTTGTCTCATATTCATTGCATTCATTTTGCATTCATAATGGGAAAAGAGGAAAATACAAAAAGCATTCAAGTGTTGCATTTTTACATCCTAAGTGCATCCATACATATATTTGCATAAAGAAAATTTCAAAAAAACATACATTTGCATATCCATATAGAATCATCTAACATATCTATATATTAGTAATAATCAAAGAGCATCAATGATGTCATCACATGTATCTACTCTAAATCATCATAAGGACCAAGTACATCATCAAGTGTGAATCAATGTAATCATCTATCACATACAACATCTATCAAAAGAGAAACAATGAGCATATCAGAATCAGAAGATCTCATCTCATATATATCAGTGAATATCAGATCAAAAATGTGGGAATGTCTAGAACATTATCAAAGAGATCAAGATCAAAATATACAAATGTATCAAATATTTGGAGTACAATGGATGATCACAAAAGGATTAATGCACAAAAATCTCAAGGATAATCAATCATATCATGTATGACTACCACCCTCATCCTGATCCAGAGGAGGAGGAGGAGGTGGAGGCATAGCTCCCTCTGACTGTTGAGATATAATAGAATATAATGGTGCTCTTTGAGACTATGGAACTATAACACAATATAAATAAAAGTAGTATGCTTCTCTTTGACCTTAATGTGTAGCAGTGCATTCCTAGATATATCTCTCAAATCTCATAACATATAACTACTTGTCTCTATTTGATAATAATGTCTCTAGTGTGGAAATGTGAGCCCTAAGTTGCTCTCTCTATGGAACTATGATAATGGATCTCCATCTCGGCCTGTGTCTCTGCCAGTGTCTCTTAGAGGATCTTGTCTAGGAGGTCCATCTCTGCCACCATTCTAACTCGTAGGTCTCTGTCCTGATGATCTCTTCTGATGTTTCCTAGTCAGTAGTAGACCTGGATCCATGCATGGAGGTATGAACCTAAAATGAGTGTTCTTCTCTCGGCCCCACCACCCCTATCATCTCCTTCATCACCCCTATCATCTTGACCATGTCTCTAACCTCTGTCTATCAGAGGGCCTCTACTGCCTCTATCACCCCTCCCATCTCTACCACCTCTCCCATCCCTCACACCTTTTTCTACTCTGCCTCTACCTCTCACATGACCATCATCAGTGAGATCATAATATAGGGCCTCCTTAATACACAGTGTTATCTCATTAGGAGAAACAAATTGTGGAAATGGATGCTCAATAAGGTAAGAACTGTAAGCATCAGTAACTCCTACATCTGTCACATCAGCCTGGTAATCCCAGCCTACTACAACCATCTTCCTGATCTCTCCTTGTGCACTCTCATAAGATAATCGAGCACCCCACTATGCCTCCTCATCGTGGATTTGTGCATATATGGTCAGATCGTCTGACATACCTTGAATCTGGCTATACTGTCTCAAGACGCGAGTGAAAAAAAATGTCTCAACAACATATCTAGTATGTGTAGACACCTAAAAATGGTTAATTGCCTATACCCCCTTTTTAACATGTCTTCTATATTATGTGTTTGATCTTTATCATTCAAAAATATTGTGTCATTCTTCCATGTCATCAATTACTAACATTTCTACTCTCTTTATCAAATTGATCATTTTCCAAAACATTTCCAATCAACCCTAAACCAATCCTATTCAATCCTATTCGATCCTATTCGATCCTAAACTATTCCAAACCTTCCTAAATTAATTCAAACCTATCCTTTTCTATTCCTAATCACTTGCAAAATTGTTTGGACTCATTTCGACCATTCTGGGGCATTGTCCAAGATCACCAATGCCTAATTAACCCAATTTCAAACCAATCAATCAAACACTATTTCAATTCAATCAATCTCATCATCATGTCAGAAGTATTGTCCAAGATCATCGATGCTTCGTATCCCCTTAATAATCCATTTGATAACATTGTCAAAGATCATTGGTGTTATCACTATCAATCTATCAATATCAATTCAATAGTGTTGTCCACATTTGTCAATACTATTTCTGATCATCATTATTTTGGGAACATTGTCCAAGATCATCAATGTTTCCCCATTTAAATTTCAATCCTATAACTCCATCAAAGTTCATTGGCACTTTTCAACCATTTCCAATCATCATTACGCGGGTGCATTGTCAAAGCTCATCGATGCCTCGTGATTTCCTAAACTATTCTGGAACCCTCAAAATTGATCCTAAACCTCATCAATATTATCAAAATCCTTTCAATTCGACATGAACACCTTCAATTCGACCTATAATCCACTAATTTCCCCCTTTGGATGAATAACCCATAGTTTATCCTAAGTCCTAATTGAAAAAATAAATAAACTTTATTTATTCCCTTTTCCCTAAGTCTCCAATAATTAATTAATTTTTATTAATTAATTGGCTAATTTCAATTTATTAGATTTTTTATAATTTCATAAATCTAATTTGATTTTGAGGAATATTTGATAATATTGAATTATTAAATTGATTAATGATTCCTAATCCTACCTAAATATCATATCCCTTAATTGAGGATTCTCATCCCTATTAAGGTGCTTCACAAATATTTTCAATATCTCCTCAATATCTGCTCATTTGATCTCCCCCATATCATGCTTCCTAACATCCTACCAACCAAAATCTGCATTTATGCATTGATTTTGTGCAATCTCACACAATTGTCTCTCATTTTCTATAAAATGGGATGCATTCGTCTCATTCAAGGTTAACCACAAGATTCTTGAGAACCTCAAGAACCACTATCTCCTAGTAATTCTCATTATCAATTCAAGCTTTCACGTTCTTTGTGAAATTGGGTTTTTCAAAGAGAAACATGTCAACCTCTATGGAGAAGAAAGGAGAGCATTAGAACTACATTTGAAGGGAGTTTGTTTGTGTTATCTTGCATATGTTTCAACTCTTGTTTCAAATAGTTTTAATGTTTGATTAGTTAGGGTAGCATATTGTTTAGGGTTTGTGGTTACCTAAATATGCTTTCTACTCCCTTTTATAAAAATAATTTTCAATACATGATCTCTACAAATCTTAATCCCCAAATTTCAAACACACGCTCTACTCATAGCGCTATGTTAATATTAACAAGAAACTATTAGTCTTAGTGATTAAGACCTTGATTAAATGTGTCAATTTGGCGGTGTTATGAACTTTTGATGAATTTCCTTTTAAGTTTTTAATTTTTATGGATTTGTTGAGCATTGCATTCATCTGCTAGTAACCTATTATTAAATGAACCCATATAATTTCAATAGAATATTCTACATTTATGTATTGGGTCAACTGTTGTATTTGCATTAATTATGTTATGGTTGTCCAATCAGATATTTGCTTTGAAAAAATAACAAAATCTATCACCGATCAGAACCCCACTCCTCATAGTCAAGGTTTGGTCGCCACTCGACCACTATCACATCATTAAGAACATTGCGCCAATACTCTAGCTTACCTAGGTGGGGCTGCTAGATATAACCTGAATACATATACACATATAGATCCTCTAGTGTTTGCTTCCTGTTCACAATTTTCCAAGTCAATGGGATGTGCTCCTAGGCCTAGATCTAAAGAATTAGTATACTTATAGTCATGCTCTTAGAGTACTTGTAAAAAATCTCATGAAACTCTCTATACATGTGTGCTAGAATACAACTACCCCATCCAAATTTGTGGGTAGAGCCAACCATGCGCTCAAGCATACCTACCCAACCACACATGAAGCCATGCTACCCATGATTAGGCATTAAGATACCTCCTATCAACTTAGCAAGAAATACAGACAGACACTCGTACTGATCTAGTATATAGTCCCAAGTTAGGTATCTATGTACAATGGATGGATCGACAAAGAATCTATGAGCATTAGTAATCATTACTGTAGAGTGAGACTCAAAGTGAACCTCACGTCCCATCACAAGAATGTGCATGATCTACTACACATCCTTAGGGGTAATAGTCATCTCACCAATGAGAAGATGAAAGGTGTTGTGCTCTGAGTGCCATCTCTTGGCAAGAGTAGTCAACAACCCTCGATTTACCCCGATGTTAGGTAAATTGATCAAAGAATATAAACCAAGATGACCAATACTCTATTGCTTCACATCAGTTAGGGAGAAAGATAAGGCAAGGACTCATGTAGGTCAAGGTCCTCAGAATGATAAAATAGGGAAATTAGTCTGTCAAGTAGAAAATACAGACTTACATCAATATTCTAGCTAGTTAAAACATACAGACAATCTAACAACTAAGTCTTTTCAGAAAACAGAGGAAAAATAGTTAAAATGGTAATTTTACATGTTTTTACTAGAAGAGATGATGTTTTTCCCGGATGAGATCTCGCATCCCGTATGCAATCCTATAATTATATGATGCGAAGGGAAAAAATGGATGCGATCTTGTTTATACAGGATGCAACTTAATTAAAGTTTTGGTAAAAAAAAACCAAACATGACTGACTGATTGCCGACAAGATGAGACTCTATTTTTACGGGATGCGATCTAGAAAGTTCTTTATTTACTAGATCTAATGTGGGATTTACAAGATGTGATCAGAACCTTGAATGTGACTCAAAACTAAATTGGCTATATCTACTTCAAAAAGTGTCAAAAATAGAAATAGAAAGCGTACAAAGGAAGGTCTTGATGTACTCAGCGGGCGTGCATAGTGTGTTGGCCACTCATGATGATGCACAAGCTTGAATCTATGCCTCTTGATGGGGACCATCATCTTCTCTCTAGATCTTAAGAATTACCAAGGATAAAAGTGAAAATGGATGGGTAAAAGGTCATTTTTGAGGCTTATATTGACCTTTTAGGGGTAAACAGAAGCTTCAGAACCTTAAACAGACTATCAATACTCTATTTTTTTCTTCTTAGATCTATCGGGAATGAAATTGAACACAAGGAAGATGTTTTCCACATCATAGTAAAAATTTTGCGACAGTCTCCAACAAATGCAAAATTTCTCTATATGTATAGAAAATGACTCGCAGGCTTTACACAATCATTTTTACATGGTTCTCTATCAACAAGCTGCACATCACACATAAAAATCTTGGTCATACATCATTTTATCAAGCTCATAATTAACATTTTCAAGTAGTCAACTTGATAAAATTGTGTTTTCTCTTAACACATTTTCGCTTCATCTCACCTTCTAATTGATTCTTCCTTGACCCAATTGACCCATTCAATTTTGTCATTCTAAAGAGGGATTTTAATTCTATTTCCTTTGATTTTGTTCTTGAGGGGGCATAATTAAACTTAAAATCAATCAAATTCTTTCTCAAAAAGCAAAACTAATTTCATCATCAAAATACTAGGGGCATGGTAGTTTCCTTCCATCAAGTTGGGACTGTTGGATAGAAGGCTTCAATGCTATACAAGCTAGATATCTATGTCTAAAATATCTCATATCTTTATCAAGCTCTTAGTAGCTTTGTATTGACCTTTGTTTGATCAATTTTGGAGTAGTATTATCAATTCTCATTTGATCAAGTTCAAAATTGATACCTTGCAGCTCTTAGCAGCTTCGTACTGATCTTTGTTCAATCAAGTTCAAAGTCAGTATTATCAATTCTTGTTTGATTAAGTTCAAAATTGTTATCTCTAGATCTATGTTAAATCAACCTTCATTTGATCAGGTTTGAAGTTGATACTATCAACCTTAGTTCAATCAAGTTCGAGACTAGTCTCATTAGCTCTATTTCAGTAAATCAAGTGTGGAATTCTCAAACTTTCTGAAGTCAACATCATAGATTCTTTGAATCAATGCACTACTCACACATCAATTCAAAGAGGGGAAAATCTAACCACCCTAATTTGGTCTACTCTAACTAGAGGCCCTATTTTCCCTAAATGTTATCATACCCTCAATTATGTCAATCCAACTATTGAATTATTGGCATAATTCATCAAAAATCAAAATAATCTCCTAAAATCAAAGTGATTTAATTATTACCTCACATTAATTACCTTGGATTATTTAAATCAAATCAACCTAATTAAATCCTTGGCTAAAGTAATTAATTAATTTCTCTAAATACAACTCATCACTTGCACATGGAAATTCAATCCATGAACCAATGCGAGTTCACTCACATGGATCACTAAGGATTCAATCCTCACCTCTCCTCACAAGGTAATCTCAACCACTCATTTCTCAAATTATTCCATAAAAGGAGTGAATTTTGAGCTCAATAGGTCCATAATTTTATAATTCTAATTGCACTCTTATGCTGTCATTTTGATTTCATGATTTGAATAGCTAATTAGCTAACTCTTCCATTTATGATTTAATGAATCCTTGCATCATTTCTAGCATGAATTGCATGATAGATAGCTTCAATATCTTAATGAATCTTCCATTCTAAGACTGAATGTGTCACTAATTTAATGCATAATCTAAGGGAAAACTTATAGCTTAAATCATACTCTTTCTAGATAGGAAGCAATATGTCGACTTCCACAGTTTTATTATGCTTTTCAATTGATTTCCATATTTCTAACCATTGATGCAATGCCATATTGAAGTGTTGTGTTTCAACTTGTAGGTACATAATTCACACACACCTATACCCTAATACCTAAACCCCATAACCATAAGACCAAAACTATACTATTAGAATAACTGAGAGGGGGGGGGGGGGGGGGAATTAGTGGCCTAAAAAATATTCCAATAAATCATTAACTTAGTACCACAATATTAAGCCTCTAGTTATCTTTAGTCCTACAAGATGTATGCCTTCAAATAATCATATCAAATAACTACTACTCAGAGTACTTTGTTAATCCTTATTCTTAATGTTTACTGAATAGCAATCTTTCATTTACCGAAAAATAGTTAATTCCTTAGTGTATACCGATCAATCTAGATTAGTTATGTGTAATGAAAAACCCTAAAGTAATGACTCATAAACACATTGACACATGGATTTTTAATGGTGAAACCATGTTAAGGGAAAAACCACTTGGGACCGGTAACCCAAAATTTTCACTCTTCTAAAGTGACCTTAGTGAAGAGCCAACCTTGTTAAAGGTTACAAACACACTGTTCGGTGTGACCTTGTTAGAGGATTTAAAATATTAGTTTGTCACTTGATATCAGGCATCTCTATGCTACCTTCTATGACCAAACCTAGTGTAGTTTGTCAAATGGTATCTGGCATCTCGTGCTATCTTCATGATCAAACATTTTGATACTCCTTGGGATGTATCTCAATATAGAAAGGATTGTTAAGTCCTGCTCAATTAAGAGACTTTCTGAATCAATGGTTAAAATCAAACAATAAATGATCTATTCACACATACAATTTATACTTCCAAATTTTTAGATCTATTATAAGCTCATTTTACCTTTCTGATCAATATGTCTTTTCAATACCTTTTCTCCACTTCTTTCCGCTTGGTGATGTTGTGCTTTTCTGTTGCTCAGTGTCCGCAAAAATCTTTAACTCTTTCCTCAACTTGATTGATCAGGACTGTATGAAGTTTTTCTTCAACATCCTTCTTTTCATTCACTCCCCTTAATTCATAATGAATAAAGTTGTCTCTTTATAGACATGATATCACCGTTTCTCACTTCTTGATTTCTCTGTTCTTGGTGTGATCCGCAATCTTAGCTAATCTTGCTTTAAAGCTTAACTCCTGTTTTAGCTCGTAGAAATATTCTTGCCAACTGGATAAAAAAAATTTAAATCTTTTACTTATCTCTAGCTTTAACTTGTCATTTAAAACAATGTTAACATCCAGTTAAGTCTATCTTTAGTTTTGACAACTAGGTATTTTGTCGTTTCTGAACTCCAGTTAACTTTGGTGTTTTAACTCTTTGATATCTTTGGTCAACACTTCAGTTCTCTTCGGGATACTTCCTCGGTGTTGTCTATCCATCAGGGTTGTCTGTCCTTTGGGCTTGTTTGTCCATCGATTAACATTGTAAATCTGGCCGTCGGTAATGCTTGTGATTGTGCTTGTCGGTAATGCTTGTCAGTTTCTTTGCTCGGGCATCACTGTGAATTTGCTCTTGGTTTTCTCTGTCCTTCATTTTCCACTGGCCATCGGTGTTTGAAGTCACTTAGTGAATGCTGGTCTTTTATGCATTACTGAAAGCATAATATTTATCTCTCTAATTATCTAAAGTCTTTGACACTTTGAATATAACTGTTCAGATTATATCAAGTTGACATCAATGATAATACAATCCATTAACTGATTCTAATGTTTTGCATTATCTTTATGCATTTTGGTGATCAACTTAACATCTTCAAACATTTAATCAGTTACATGTCATCATATACATCCTTTCTCCCTTTACCCCTCTCTCTATATCTAACCCCTCTCTTTCTGCAAACCCCAAAACATATAATATAAGCCCTCAACCCTAAACTCTAAGCTCTAAACCCTCTCTAGTTTTCTCCATCTACCCCATTTTCTCCATCTTTAATACATATCTCCCCCTATCCCTTTCTCCATTTGTCTCTCTATTTATCTAATTACTTTTTCCTATTTGATCATTTTGGGTTTTGTTGATATTCTAATCATTTTTAATCTTTCTGACTGATGTTCTAAGTTGATTTATGTGACTATTTATATTTTCTCTTGTGAAGTCTTGAATGGTGGTTTATTTGTAAGAGATTACTTGATATATATTTATATGTTGGGAATGAGAATAGGGAACCCCTACATACCCTCCCCATATTCAAAAAATTATTTGCAACCAATGTTAACAATGCATGTTCGCAACTAATATTAACAATGTGTGTTATCTATAGCCATTATAGATGTTGAAAACTATTGGCTATTTTTGCCACCTTTAAGCTCAACATAGTTAACCAAACTTATATACCTTCACCATGGGCTAAATATCTATCATTCCAACATGTCATATTATCTTCAAGGGTGGGCCAACGTGTCATATTATCTTACAGGGTGGGCCAACATGTCATATTTTCCCAATTTCACAATTTTGCAAGGGAAAACAAGCATCTTTGTGAAATGGCGACATATTTTGCCATTTCCCACTTAACACCAATGAGCCAAAAGAAGCAAATGTGAAATAATTTTTTTTTTTCAATTTCGTAAAGATTCCTTTTTGCCCTTGAAAAATTAGGAAAATATGATGTGTTGGCCCTCCCTAGAAGATAAAATGATGCATTGCCACCTTGATAGAGTTTCAGCCCCATGATGAAGGTGTCTTAGGCTGGCTATCTCTACTGGGCTAAATGGTGCCAAAAATAGCCAATAGTTTCCAACATTGTCAACAATGTTGGAAATTGTTTGCTATTTTTTCTACCATTTAGTTCATCATAAACAATTGATCTGAGGCATCTTCATTAGGGGATAAAACCCTGTCAGGGTGGCAACCCATCCTATTATCTTCCAGGGTGAGCCAACACTTCATATTTTCCCAATTTTGCAATTTTTCAAGGGCGAAAAGGCATCTTTGTGAAACGGTGACATATTTCACTATTTCACACTTAAATCCAGTGATCTGAAAGAAGGAAATGAAAAAATGGATTTTTTTCCATGTCGCAAAGATTCATTTTCGCCCTTGCAAAATTGGGAAATATGACATGTTGGCCCACCCTAGAAGATAACATGAAATATTTCCACACTGAAGGAGTTTTAGCCCATGATGAAGATGCCTTAGATTGATTATCTATGATAGGCTAAATGGTTACAAATATAGCCAACAGTTTCCAACATTGTTGACAATGTTGGAATTTTTTTCCACCACTTAGCCTAGGAGAGATATCTAGTCTGAGACACCTTCATCATGGGCTAAAAATCTATTAGGGTGACACCACATCATATTTTTTTCTAGGGTAGGCCAACATGTCATATTTTCCCAATTTTACAATTTCGCAATGGAGAAAAGACATCTTTGCAAAATGGCGACATATTTCATCATTTCACACTTAACTCCAATGAGCCAAAAGAAGTAAATACGAAATAGAAAAAAACTTTACCATTTCATAAAGATGCCTTTTCACCCTTGTAGAATTGGGAAAATGTGATGTATTGGACCACCCACAAAGATAACATGATGTGATGCCACCTTGACATAGTTTTAGCTCATGATGAAGATGCCTCAAGTCAATTATCTGTGATGGGCTAAATGGTGGGAAAATAGCCAACAATTTCCAACAATCTTGACAATGTTGGTTTTTTTGCCACCATTTATCCTAGTAGAGATAGCTAATCTGAGCCACCTTCGTCGTGAGCTAAAAATCTATCAGGGTGGAAACATGTCATTTTATCTTCGTGGGTGGGTCAATACGTTAGATTTGCCCAATTTTACAAATTTTCAAGGGAGGAAGAGGAATCTTTGTGAAATAGTGACATATTTTCCATTTTCCACTTAACTCCAGCAAGCTGAGAGAAGGAAATATGAAATAGAAAAAACTTTTCCATTTTGCAAAGATGTCTTTTCGCCCTTGCAAGATTGTGAAATTGGGAAAACATGACATATTGGCCCACCCACAAAGATAGAATGATGTGTTTCCACTTTGACACAATTTTACCTCATGATGAAGATGCCATATATTGATTATATTTAATGGGCTAAATGGTGGCAAAAAATAACCAACAGTTTCCAACATTGTTGATAATGTTAGAAACTGTTGGTATTTTTAGCCACTGTTACCAATTTTTGGTACCAAGATCAATCAGGTGGATTTGTTATGTTTTGGATGGATTAAGGTAAATTCCCAGTTCTGTTGAATCACATTCATATGCACAGAGAAAAGAGCAAAAGAGTACATTGTTACATGAGACTTGTTGGCACTGCCTTAAGTTTTATTTGAATCTCTTGGCTTTGCTTTTCCCGGGCTTTCTTTGTTCAAATTTTGTGTTTGCCGCACAAAAAAGGTCAAAGTCCCTTTTGAAGTTATGTCTTAGTCTAATCGCTCAGTCACGTCGGTATTTCTGAAGTTTTTTAAGTTGAGCGAGTGAGCGGGTTCAGTGTTTTTAAGTGTATATCACGCAGTCGCGAGGCCTTAAGAGAGTCAGGTTTTGAGTCAGCGAGTCAGCGACGAGTTAAAATTATGTACATCATGTAGTCCCTATTAAGTCATGCTATCTCTATCCTGCTTTGCGACTAAGTGAGTCATGTAAAAGAATAAGCAGTCGCATACCCGCGTCAGGTTTTTATGTCAATGTCTTTTGCCCGTGAGTGTGCGACGAGCTAAAAAAGGGACTCATCGCTCTGTCGCAAAGATAGTTTTCAAGGTTTATAAAGGTCTGTGACCGAGTGACCAAAGGAATTGTTTACACATCGCTCACTCGCTGTTGTTTTCAGGACATCAGAAGTGAACCTGCGACGGTGCAATGAGCAAAGAACATAAGACATCGCTTAGTCGCCAGTCAATAAAGGTAATCAAGAAATAGATCGCGAGTTGGTGACTAAGGAAAGAACATACATTGTCACACGCTTGCAGTCAGGGGTAAGGTAAGATTTTGAGGCTCACAAGTTGGCGACCAGTCAGAAAATGGATGTCATCGCCCACTTGTGCACGAGATGAAAGCAGAGTAAAAAGCTGAGCGAGTATGCGACCAGACTGAGTATGCATTAAGGAAATGAATGTCGCTCAGTCGCTTAGAATCTAAAGGTCAGTTTAAACAGCCAGCGACTATGCGATGAAGGAATAAATGGAAAGGAAGATGCATAGGCGGTCAGTCGCTGGGACTCAGGTGACATGAAGAATCAACTCAGATTACAAAGTTTTATTGGCCGAATAAACTTTGTTAGAAGGTTTATTCCAGATATTGCAGACTTGTTGAGTCCACTAACAGCCATGCTAAGAAAAAATACGCCATTCAGCTGGACTAAAGATGGGAAGAGGAGCTTTGAGATGATCAAGGAGGCACTTGCAGCAGTGCCTACACTTGTAAATCCTAATTTTTTGAACGATTTTGTCTTATACGCCTATGGAGATATTGACTCTATCTCAGCAATGTTAGTGCAACACAATGATGAAGGCCTAGAGTAGCCAGTGGAATTCTTCAGTCAAGGTCTTAAGGACTATGAGCTCAGGTATTCATTTGTGGAAAAGCATGTGCTCACTGTTATAAGAAGCTTTAAAAAGTTTAAGCACATGTTGTCAAATAATAAGATTATCCTAATGGTTGCTCATCCAAGCGTCAAGGAATTTCTTTTAAGTAAGGATTTAAGTGATAAGAGAGCTGGTTGGGTGACTAAGGTAATGGAGTACGATGTAGAGATTAAGGTCACCAAGCTGATTAGGGGAAAAGGGTTATGCGAGCAGCTTGCTGACGCTGTAAGCAACAAAGAAGGAGGTGAACATGCTGCTGTTCTAGTTATTCAGAATGGTGGACAAGCTGTTTCAAATCCTTTCACCGACTGGGTGTAGCAAATAATTCATTTCCTATAGACTGGTGAATGTCCACAAGGTTTGGATAAAGAAAAAAGAAGGTATTTTAGACTGCAGTCCATCCCTTATGTTTTATTGAATAATATTCTTTTTAGAAGGGACTTCAATGGTGTC
>MU227533.1:964079-993958 GCA_018584345.1 Thuja plicata | reverse complement strand
TTGTGAGAAATCTTTCTCCTTTAAGGGGATTATCGTTATTGGCCTTCTTACAAAATTGATTATGCAGATATTATGATTTAGTGGGGTTGTGTAAGAAAGCTTAAGTTACTATTTCATTGTGTGTCAATTTATTTGTGCATTTCTCAGATATTTCTCTAGTGCGTCACCATTTAGGACATAGTTTTTCTTTTTCCTGTTCTCCTTCTATCTCTTTTCTCCATCAAAAGAATCAGCTTCAGGTAGTATAGAGTGATTTACCAGATAGGAAGCTGGCCTAGGACCTGGAGATTCATTCTAGCCATAGTTTACCCACAAACTTGGAATGTTTCCATGTTTCTCCAAAAGGTTAAGTTCCTGCAAACTTAACAAGGCGCAATTTTGGTAGACAACAGCCAGCATTAAGTCCATCATAGAAAATTGATCTAAGGCATCTTCATCATGGGATAAAACTCTATCAGGGTGGCATCACATCATGTTATGTTCGTGGGTGGGCCAATATGTCATGTTTTCCCACTTTCGCAAGGGAAAAAATGCATCTTTGTGAAATGGCAAAGTTTTTTCCATTTCACATTTCTTTCTTTCAACTTGCTAGAGTTAAGTGTGAAATGGAAAAATATGTCACCATTTCACAAAGATGTTTTTTTTCCCTTGATAAATTAGGAAAATATGACGTGTTGGACCACCCTACAAGATAATACGATGTGTTGCCATCTTGACAGAGTTTCATCCCCTGATGAAGGTGTCTAAGACTATCCCTGGTAAACATAGAGTGGTGCATGGTTGTTGTGACCACCTCTAATGGGGAGGTATCCTTCATGGTCCATAGTATGGCACTGCCACCTATCTCCTTCACCATATCCAATAGTTTTGGTTTCTTGGTGCTTTTAAAATTGACCCATGCTATGAGTACTTTAGTTGTAGGGTTGTAGCCTATTCCACTCACCCCCTCCCCAAAATTAAAATATGCTATCAGCATGGGATCTTTCTGCTACCTTTCCTGATCCCTCAAAAAAACCTCTTTCAAAGCAAGCCCTAGGACAATCAAGATATCACTTTTCATCACCATATCTCCCACTTGTGCAAGGGTAATGTTTACTTCATCAAAATTCATTTCTTTGAAAGTTTGACTTATGATCTCCTCATCTTTGGATTCTTTAGCACCTATGAGATTCACTTGTTTCCTCTCCTCAAATTCCTTCATCTTCATTTTCAACTAGAAATCTTTGATTTCTTGAGTGTTAATAAAATTTTCATCTTCTATAAATCTTAGAGACATGTCATCTCTGTCATCCATAAGATTTATAGGGTTTGTGTTCTTAGGAAGCTGGGTCTCATAGCCATGTATGTCTTCCTTAAATGTCGATTGGGAAAGTTGGGGTTTATCCACCCCTCCATCATCTCATAGTGACTTCAATGCACTTATTTCCTCATTAGTATCTCCTTCTCCCTCTATCTTGTTGAGTAGTAAAAAGGGTGTTGAGTCCTCCATTTTTTGCTTTTTCGATGGGGGAGGACTAGGCCCAGATTGTGAATCTGCTACAACATGGACAATAGGAACATGAGGTTTCATAGGTGGAGACTGAGCTTCTTCTATTTTAATATCATTCAATTTTCCTTAGAGTTTTTCAAAACTATTCAAACATAACTCTATTCTCTTTTCTTCATTACTTTCTTCCTCAAAAAATTTGGGGAGCCCCTTTTTATTCTTATAAGCCTTAAGCTTTACCAAGATGGTCCATTTATTTTCTCTTTGTACAGTATCCTACTACTTAAGGCAATTTATAGCTACGTCCTTTGACATTATTATCTAAAGTGAAATCATGTTAATAATGGAATGAATGTGATCCTTTGGGTCACACATCCTTTCTTCTCAACACGCTAAATGATAATTATCCTTCAAATACTTCTATAGTTTTTCTAGGAATCTGATCCCATGGAAAAGCCTAAAAACTTTGTGACACGGGGTAATAATGTCCCCTTCTTTATTTTTTTTATAATATCTCTCTCCAATCATAGAATCTTCCACATAAATTTTAGAAACATGAGTCTTTTTGGTGCAAAGATAGGCAACAAATGAGGGGCTTTAAGGAATCAATACACTCTAATGATGGTGCGTCTACCTATGTAGAACCAGTCAACAAAATTATGTCTATGCTCCTTATCTGGGTTATGGGAAAGTGGCCTCAACACTCTTTTATTTAAAGTGGTATTCTTTCATATGGATGACCCAAAGTTTTGAAAATGAAAACAACAAAGGAATCAATGAATATCCTGTAATTACTATCCTTGCAATTCTTATCCCATATGTAACACCACCTTTGTATGGGGAGTCTATATCCCTCACTATCTATCATCACTATTTCATACCATGGCTGAAACCTGCTCTGTTTTGAAACAAGATTAAATAACACAATAATGAATAATGACAAAGATTACATTCTTTCTTTTGCTTCCATGCTATCAGATGGTTATGAATTAACCTCTCAATTTCATAAGAAAAATCTAACTCCACATTCACCCTGGGGTTCTCAATTCTCATAGCCATGAACATCAAGGCTACCAACCTTTTATAATTGTAGTCATCTCCTAGTATATGGTGATGAAATTAATTTTCCATTAGTATGCAAACTATAATTTTGGTAAGCATACACCGAAAGACAGGACATGAGCAAACCGAAGATCAGATACTGAGAGATCACCGAAGATGACTAAGTGTAAAGATAACTGATGACACAAGTTAGTGTGTAAAATGAAATCCAAAATAGAAAGACAAAGTGGAACCTGATAGAGGAACCCAATTTGCAAGTTATAGTGTAGACCGAAAAGATAGATACAGTGCAACTGACAGAACAAAACCGAAGGACAGTCAAGCATGACCGACATACAAAACTGAAAGTTAGTTGCAGCCCACAAAAAGTGGATCTGGCTTCCATCCTAGATAAAGCAAGTGTATTCTATTTATAGGATATTTAATTGTTTTAAATCCATTTCTTTAGGGACACGATACATGAATGTAAGTGCTTTAATCAGTCTAACTAATTTAAAACACATAGACTAGGAGATCTAGGTATAAGGTGTAAACCTGATCTTAGAGTTAACATTGTTTTTATCATAACTCGATGAAGTCAATCCATCTATAAATAGATGATGCAATTATTCATTACTAAGGATGAATAGATGATGTGAAGAGAGAGGAGAACATGAATCAATTAGACAAGCACATCTATGGATCAGATTGAGAGTTTCAAGAATAGGGACATCAAAAGATGAATTTGGTTAGCAAGAACCAAGAACAAAGCATATTGAGAATCAAATGTATTATTCAATCATAGTTAAGGTGAAAATATTTTTATGTGAACTAAATAGGATCTGTATCAACAATAGGAGATTGTATTTACCAGGTCAATTTGCAATTTTCTATCATTCTAACAAGTGGAGAAAAGTGTAAAAATCTTTTCAAGGAAGGTGGATTTAACAATCCAACATCAAATCTCTTAATTGAGTACACACTCAACACTGTTTCTAAAGATATTAACAAAGTAGACTTTAATAGGTATCCACTAATACTTCTAACATGGTAGATCATCAGAAGTGATAAAATTATAAGCCTTAACTAGCCCCTTCCAATCTGCAGATAGTGAAGATTTTTTGGGTACCATCCCCACCGTAGTTTTTACTTCCTCACAGAAGTTTTCTGCGATATCATATCTTGTGTTATGTGTCAATTTATTTTCATGAATGTTCACATGTATGTTTGATATAACTCACAATAAGATAGTATAAATTAGATTGAATGGATATACAATTGATTATAAAGGTTAATTGACAAAAGGGATACAAAATTTTTAGAGGTATTGATTCACCCCTCCCCTCTCAGTACATACTTCCCATTAATCCCAAAAATTGGTATCAGAGCTAAGTCTCTTCTTGAAAATATTGAAGGCTTAAGAGAATAGATCATACAATGGAGAAGTATAGACTTGATAAAAATATTGAGAATAAAAATCTTGAAATTCAGATGTTCTTTGAATAGTATAAAGAAGCTAGAATCAACATGAGACAACTGCTAGATGAAAGAAAGAATATGGCATCTCATTGTAATGAGACAGATTATCATGAGGAAGAGATACCAGATTTCTTTGAGTCATCAAGATCAACTAAAAGAAAAGCATCAGATACATCAGAAGAAAGCATCAAAAGCCTAACTGAGATCAATCTACATCTGGCTGGACAATATAAATCTCTACAAATCAGTCAAGAGAAACAGATGGTAAGGATGATTGATGTCATGAACAATGCTAGGAAAGATGAGCAAGAAAGACCACTATCATAGAAAAAGCTACAAGAAAAAGAGTCTAAAATACAAAGACTTACAGAGCATTACCATGAGATTACAAATCAGATTATTCTTATGAGTCAAGAGGAAAATAGATTAAATATTGAACTCATTGAAAGAATAGAAGATATCAGTGAACTGAGGGATGAGAATGAAAAGTTGAAACATGAAATAAGAATTCAACAAAAACATAATGAAATTATCAAAAAGGCTAAAGAAAGCAATAAAAGAATGGATGATTTTCTTGATGGACAATGAAGAGTCAACAAAAATACCGATCTATGTTTTACCGAGAATGAAGAATAATCAAATCAAGCTGATCCAAAGAATGTATACACAAATGCAAGACCAAGAAAGCTTACATGCAATCACTGTGGAAAGCAAGGCCATACATCAAATGTATGCAGAGGAAAAATGAAAGGTATTCCTAAATCTACATCTTCATTCATAGGATTTTGTTATAAATGTAACAAGAAAGGACATAAAGCATATGAATGTAAGTCTGAGATAAAACAACCAAAGAAGGAAACCTACATGGAAAAATACTTTCCTACATGAAAAATGAATGGGCACACAACTCTTGAATGCTGGAAAAAGAAAAGGCAAGCATGGAAGCCAAAAGGTGAAGAAAATCCCTATCAACCGAAGAGAGTCAGTAATCACTATGTATGGGACTACAATACTTGGACAAACTATAAAACATGTGGAAGATATGGTCACATTGCTGCAAACTATATGAGACAATGGACTAGAAATTCTAGAGGTTGGACTAACCCCAGAATGGCATGCTTACACTATCATAAAGTTGTTCATCTCAAGAAAGACTGCAGAGACCGAATGACAGAGACACGCACATATCCTAATAGAAACACCATTGAAGATATTCGGAGGGCTAGAGACAAGATGTGGAGAAAATATTCAAGCAATGATGAAGCTGGACTGAGCAATGCAAATGGTGATACCCCATCCAATGGATTTGGTGACATCACCACCCCCACCTAAGTAGAACAAGTAAGTATGGAACTACATTACCCCAAGCTATTACTTTACATAAGTTCCATAATATGTTGATATAATGCAAAATTAGCATAAGAAAGATGCATCATGGTTGTACTGGTTAAAATATGTGATAACAATTCTTTTGGGCATATATACTAAAACTCGTCAGTATACACTCAAAGCTAAGATTGCCAACACTTATCAAGAAGTGTCGGTTAAAAGAAAATATTTCTAAGTATAAACCAAGCCTCATGGATAAACAAGAAAATGAAAAAGTTGTCAGTGATACCGAAACCTATCGGTAAAAGAAAAGTGAATAACGACTGCTCTGAAATGTTTTAAGTGTCACCGAAGGAAGTGAAGTCTTCACCGACAAACTCAGTCTTCATACACTGATGATTTGGTAAGAATTTATGGCACGTGTTTTAGGGAAATGACTATAAATAGGGCATCATAACAACTCATTTGTTCACAACACCCAGAGCAGAGTGACCAAGGTGATTTTTGAGCATAGAACGAAGGGATCACAAAGCGATCATGACTTAGCCACCAAGAACTCGTAAGAAGTTTAGGAATATTTTCTAGCAGTAAACAGTAAGTTCCAAAGAACCGACAACTCTATTTTTACACAATTTGTAGAAGCCCTAAATTTCTAAAAATGGCATCGACTTAACGAACCGTGAAATATAAGAATGCAAAGAAAGATGAGTTCAAGCTCATCAAGAACATGACATGTGAGAAACCTAACTATAAGATCCATCTTGAGGTTTCCTCACAACCTAACAATGCTGGTGCATTTTCACGCATTCCAGCTAGGGTTTTACTGGTTGAAGATGTTCAATCCTTTATACACTGCAAGATTGCAGAGATTGGAACATTAGAGGTTGAAGAAGCTTACAAGAAGATTTGCAATGATGATGGAACACTTAAGGAAGAACACAAACACATTGAGGTGAAAGGGATCACCAATACCCTAATGTTTTTGAAGGTCTTCAAAACTAAATGGATTCAGTTAGTGCTGAGAAAAATTCATAACAACAAAATATGGCTTGATGAACCAAAGTTAATCACCCGAGATGTCATTCATGTGGTCACCGGTTACCCCATAATCGATAAAGTTAAGGCACTAAAGCATCCACCGAAGGATAAGACTAAGAAAATGATTGGAGCCAAATGGGATGACAAAGGACTAAAAGTTACCACAATAATCAATGATGACATCAAGTTTGGTGCATGTGTTTTGGGCTATAAATTCTTCCAAGCAAGCAGATTAAACAACATAGCATCAGGTGCTGTAGACATGATGTTCAAAATTTTGAAGAAGGGTACTCAACTAGACCTATCTGAGCTACTCCTGAATCAGTTAAAGGACAACCTAAAGATTATCAGGAATGTAAAGTCAAACACTTGTAAGTTTGGCTCACTTATAATGTGTATCTTCTTTTATTTTCAAGAAACATTCCCATCGATTGGAGATGTTAAATCAAACAACACCAAATCAGTCACCATACAAATCAGTGAGCACATTTCTACACTGGGAGATAACTTCAAGTCAGTCATGGATGAATACTTCAATGTATTCAAAGACAAAATGCAAAAGAGGGTAAGAATACCCGAGCAACTCATTGAACAATATAAGGATGAGATATGCTTCATGGTTGATACTGACAATACATATATAAAACCAGCTGTACCAAGGACAACATGGTTAGAACCATTGGAGTATGAGATCAACATTGATCTTGTTACTAAGGCAATTGATGCCTTGATCAATGAACCACTAGATAAGAAACAACCCAGGTTTGGCACATATGAAGAGGCCAAGACAAGAATTAAATCAGGCCTTGTTGTTAAGAAGATAGTCAAGAAAAAGGATAAGATGGTAAAGAATCTCAAGAAGATTCTATCAACAACAGAGGAAGACATTGAAAAAGATGAAAAATTTAGAGAGGAGGAAGAAACCAAAGAACATGTATCTGTCAGTAAAGATGAAGAAAATGATGACTCCAAAGAAACAGAGTCAGACTCATCTCCTCCTCCACCAACAAAAAGGCCAAGGACAACAACTGCTTCTCAGACAAGAAGCCAAACATCAAAGGACTCTACTCCTTCACCTCTAAAGAAAGGAAATGTCAGGAATAATAAGAGGAAAGCTCTCACACCAAAGAGAGGTCAAAACAAGAAAGGAAGAAAATTCATCAGAACCCAAGAGGACATAGAGGACACCAAGAAAGATAAAGCTATTGAAGCAGAAAGTGTCAAGGTAAAAGAAACTAAAACTATTGATGACATTTGTGTTTATATTGAAAATTCTTGATCTATTACAGATCCAAACATTAGAAAATGGCTGAAATTAAATTTAGAAGATCAAAATAAAATTGAGGACGCCATCATTGCTAAAATGTACAACTTCAAATATGTACCAATGCAATTTGAAGGTAAATATGTTCCAAGAGAACTATTGGACATACTTTACTCCAGGTGGACATTTGCTTTGAAGAATGAGAAAGAAATAAGAGAAAGAATACTTGTTACTCTCATGCCACCTGAATCTAAGAAGGAAGAGATAGATGAAATTATGGAAAAGTGCACAGAGGAGTTCTCACCAAAGCTGAGGGCATATAAATTTCTTGAAGGAAGACTAATAGAGATTGAAAAGGAAAGTCATAAGAAATGGTGCAAGATCATGGACATACCTATTGAGGAGGATAGCCCCGACAAAGACCTTCAACACCAAGAAGTTGACAAGGCAACTCAAGATGATACATCAATTGAGTTATATAAAGAAGAAGATGATAACACAGACAAAAAGACTGCAGATGTTGTAGATGAAACATGGGAAGACACCACAAATGAAAACATTGTGGACACTAATGTCATGACATTACTGATGACCCAGTAGAGTAAGTGAATAAGGATGAAGATGTCACTATTGAAAAGGACAAAACTAATGAGCAGGACACAATAGTTGATTTTGCATAGGTGAACATTCTAGACAAACTACCAATATTGATACAAGCTATTAATATCATGCAAGAATCAAGAAAATCACCTAAGAAGGATACTCCCAAGGATGAGGGAGAAGAAACAAACAAGGATAACACTGATGGTCAGCAAGACATTAGAGATACTCAAGATGTAATTGAAACTAATAAGGTTACTGGAGGAGATAAGGAAAAGGATACTGATACTCAAGACAAGAATGCAGAAACCAAGACCGATGAAGCATAGGACACTAGTGAAGGAGACAAACCAAAAGATGGTACTCTTGAGAAAACCAACAAAAGTGATACTAATGATGTAAAGGTGAATGTGGAGACATCTACAGACACTTGACAAGTCAAAACTGATGCTAAGCAATAGAAAGAAGCACAACAGGTCACTTCATTGAGCACAATAGAAAAGTCCAAGAAATTGGCGATGGTGTTACATTCTACTAAGTCATAGAAGAAGAAGAAAAAGAAAAAGAAGAACAAGTTAGAGGTTACATTGGATGAAATCATTTAAATATCAAAGTTTGACCCCTCTACACTTGACATTGAAGCACTACAAGAATATGGAGAGATATGCCAGAGAAAGGCATTGCAAGAAAAGCTGAAGAAACAACATAGGGACTCCATGGTACTGGAGACAACATGAGACATTCAACATCAAATAGTGCTCGATGTTGATATTGATCAAAACAAGCCTATACTTGATCAACTAGCTACCCTCACTGATGCAATCACAACTTAGAACATTGATGCTGAGAAGAAAATAGAGGAGAGAGTTGAGATGAAGTACCAATAGAAGCTCATAGAGAACATCAGCCAAGAAGTGGTGGTAAATATGTTAAAGCTATCAGAATTCATATCAAAATTGGATTCAATCATATCTAAAGCTATAGCCTTAATTCAAACATTAAACACAATTGAAAAGTTCACTAAGGAAAATAGTGACAACATTGCAAAGCTGGACACTGATCTAGAAACTAGTGCACAAAGCCTAACCACCAATGGAGACAATGCAATCAAATTGCATTATGAGAAGATAATATAGATTAAAAGGTTAAGGCAAGATTGATGGGAGGAAGAAAAAAATTTTAGGGAAGAAGTAACCAAGCTCCAAGCTCAACTTCTGCTAAATCTTACACTACAACAACATATCAGTTCAACAAGACAACTAATTGGAACTCCCGAGATGTCTGTAGCAGACAACATATATGATATGCATTCAAAGATCACACTTGAGTACATGGATCTAGAGAACCTCAAAGAGAAATGGGAGAAAATGATGGAAGACATGAAGTCTTCACATTCCCATATTTTTGATAAGCTCTAAAGGAAAAGACCTTTGCCCTTAATATCAAAAAAGGGGGAACATGATGAGTACAAGATACAAAAAGAACACATGACATGTATTCACTCATTCATTCAGATGGGTAAATGGAAAATATATATATGTATATAATATACATAAGGAAATACATCATATGTATAGATATACTGACATATACATAGGGGGAGTCATTAAATGACTAAGGATTATATATGTTGTATATACTTAACATTTTGTTAGTATTTTACACATATCAGTTTTTGATACTAATTCCAAAGGGGGGGATTGATGACATTAATTTGACATTATTATGCAAACTATACTTTTGGTAAGCATACACCAAAAGATAGGACATGAGAAAATCGAAGATCAGATACTAAGAGATCACCGAAGATGACTAAGTGTAAAGAGAACCGATGACACAAGTTAGTGTGTAAACCAAAATCCAAAATAGTAAGACAAAGTGGAGCCCGACAGAGGAACCCAATATGCAAGCTACAGTGAAAACTGATAAGACATATACAGTGTAGCCGACATAACAAAACCGAAGGATAGTCAAGCATGACCAACAGACAGAACTGAAAGTCATTTGCAGACCGCAAAAAGTGGATCTGACTTCCATGTCAGATAAAGCAAGTGTATTCTATTTATAGGATATTTAATTATTTTAAATCCATTTCTTTAGGGACAAGATACATGAATTTAATTTCTTTAATCAGTCTAACTGATTTAAAAAAAATAGACTAGGAGATCTAGGTATAAGTTGTAAACCTGATCTTAGAGTTAACATTGTTTTTATCATAACTCGATGAAGTCAATCCATCTATAAATAGATGATGAAATCATTCATTACTAAGGATGAATAGATGTGTGAAGAGAGAGGATAACATGAATGAATTAAACGAGCACATCTATGGATCAGATTAAGAGTTTCAAGAACAGAGACATCAAAAGATGAATTTGGTTAGCAAGAATCAAAATTTGAGCATACCGAGAATCAGAGGTATTATTCAATCATAGTTAAGGTGATAATACTTTTATGTAAACTAAATAGGATATGTATTAGCAATAGGAGATTTCATTTAACAGGTCAAGTTGTAATTTTCTATCATTCTAACAAGTGGAGCAAAGTATAAAAATCCTTTCAAGGAAGGTGGATTTAACCATCCAACATCAAATCTCTTAATCGAGTGTACACTCAAGAATGTTGCTAAAGCTCTTAACAGAGTAGACTTTAACAGGTCTCCACCAATACTCCTAACAGGGTAGATCATCAGAAGTGATAAAATTGTAAGCCTTAACCGTCCCCTTCCAATCTGCAGATAGTGAAGATTTTGTGGGTGCCATCCCCACCGCAATTTTTACTTCCCCACAAAATTTTTCTGCGATATCATATCTTGTGTTATGTGTCAATTTATTTTCATGAATGTTTCTATGAATGTTCACATGTATGTTAATGGTATGTATTGATATAACTCACATCAAGATAGTATAAATCAGATTGAATGGATATACAATTGATTACAAAGGTTAATTGACAAAAGGGATGCAAAAGTTTTAGAGGTACTAATTCACCCCTCCCCACTTCCCATTAATCCCAACATGTGGCACAAGATATAGTATGTTAATTGAAAATACCATAAAAATTCTTGAATAGGAAAAGGATCTTTATCTATGATAGGAATATTCATGTTCATGTGTCCTCACTTCTTGTGGATCACCATTCATCCTTCTTAATTGTCTTCTTCAACCTCTCATAGTCAACATTGAACTGCTCCTTGTCAATCTTCATTATGAAAACATCTGTTTAACATGAAACTGTCAATTATAGTTGATTTGGTGAAAACCAAGAGGGGATATCCATTTTCCATCCTAATAGTTCTAGTTTTAGGATGGTAGAGGTCTGCTAACACTTCAATTAGTTCAACATCTACAAAGACATTGGGCACCAAAAGTTTTGCTAAGTTGAAGGTCCAAGGGTTTGACAGAGGGACATTATCATCCTTCATTTTATAGAAAAACCAAAACAAATAACTTCCACTGATAGGAATGGATCCATCCCTACACCTTTATATTCTTTTAGTAAATACATGATTTCCCCCAAAATCCTCAGAGCCAGGCAGTGCATCTAACAAGGATTTCTGCATGGGCCTCTTCATAGGATCTAGCTTCTTAGGTTTCTTCTCTAAACTATCACCTATCTCTTTCTTCCTAGGCATTTTAGAAATCACTAATTTTAGGTCAGAGTTTAATGGGCTACTTAATTGTGGTATTTGCTATGAAATTCAAGCTATCTTCCTTATCACAGATTTTTCTTCTTTCGCTTCCTCGACTCTGGATGAAAATCCCAGACACACTTTCACACTTTAATGCCAACTTGAAAGAGCATTGTCCCTTTTAATTTGAGTGTTCAATTTCATAACTTTGATTCCTTTTGAAAATATGAGCTATTAGATTGAGCACACTGATAATAATTACTGCTTTTAGCAATTTTCAGCAAGAGTTTTCTAGCTTGATTATATTATAGTGAAATAGAGATAAACATTTACCGCTGTATCACAAGAAATAATTTCCTCTTATTTGGACCTTATGCAAATCCATGACATGTGACCTTGACGTTATCGCTAAATTGCAGTGTGTATTCTTTCCCTTTCTTTTATTCCAGCGATATTGCCAGACTTATCGCTATTTCATGGATGTCCTTCCTTCCTTATATATTACTTTCCTTGAAATAATGAATTCTCCTCACTTTATCACTAATTCAGACTAGTCTCCTTTTTTTTGTGTTTTGAGTCTTGTGAAATGGCAACATCACCTTGGAAGAAGGGGAGACGTATTAATCCATTTTCTATTTTGCAAATCATTTATCTAAATAAAATGAATGTGCTACGAAATAGAGAAATGATCGCTATTTTGCAAGTTTGTGAGCTTAAATAGAGAGTTCTACGATTTTGCAAAGTGAATAGATTTTGATGGTGTTGTGCGGGATATTGGGATATTAGGGGTTCAAAATTCATTGAATTATAAGAGAGAGTACATGCAATCTTGAGAAATATTGAACACTAATAAGTAAAATTATTAAATTTTGTTATTTAATAATTTTAATAAGTGTTATTAACTAATACTATTCAAATTTACTAATTAGTGAGAAGTCCAATCAAGTTTGATTGGTCCTGTTAGTTGGCCAAGTCAATTGGAAATATTGATCATAGAATTTGGCATAGTCTTAAATCTTTTCCAATCTGTTGATTTGGGAACCAACAAAACCCTAACCGTAAACCAAATCTTATCATAACCTAAACATGAATTTGAATTGAATGCTAACTCTAAACCAAATTTTTCGTTAAACCAAACCACATATTGAGGTTCTAACACAACAAAAAGAAACCCTTATTTTAAATCATATTTAACCCTAACTTGACCAAATAAATATTTACTATAAATGAAATTGACTTGTAAAAAAAATATATTTATAACCCTTACATTAAACCAGACTAGATCGCAATACTAGCCTCAAGGTCAAGAAAATTGAGCTCTAATACTTATGCTAATTTAATTTCAATGTGAAACAAGAATGTAATTGTAACATAAACCTTTTTCTAAATGAAATTGATACCTAACTAGAGATGAATTCTACAGTAAATTAAACGTAATTGTGTCACTAACAATAACATACAATAAATCCCCACCTTAATCTAAATTGAACCTTAACCCTAAACAAAAATCTCCTCCTTAATTCAAATTGAACCTAAACCCTAAACTAAAGTTGTAATACCTACCCCATAGTTTGCTTTTTCAGTTTTGGTTGCCAGAATCTTTTAGGCCTTTTCATGTGTACATTGGTTATTTAAATTTTATTTGAGAATATAGATCTATGACACTCATTATGATTTGATATTTTATGATCTATTAGATAGTTGTGTATTTATATTTAGAATTTTGGTTATTTCATGATGGTTATTTATATGTTATGATGTCATTATGATTATGGAATTACTGACACTACATCTGTATGCACATCGATCATTTGTATGTTTTACATTTCTATTTGGTGTGTTTGATATGGTATGGGATAGATTCATAGTTACTTGCTCTGGCAAGATCCACATGATGCACTGATCTCAACCATTTCTTGTTATATTATATGTATACATATTTTTTTCTTTGTGATGATAGATTTGCAGGTACCGGGCACCGTCTTCCATGAATCAGTAGGAGTGAGCGTGCTCTATCACAATATCTCAATGGTAAAAGAGGGGAGATAATATTCAATCCCAAATCCCTACCCTAAACCTATATTTTTTCCTAGGAATGGATAAGAATCTGTCTGACTACCTTGTCTGAATCCCTCAAGGTGACGTGGATTCGCGAGCCTTTCTATGTGTGCTTGTTGTTTATGTTTCAGTTGCTTTTTATGTTTAGACGATTTCAGTTAGATTTATGTTGCTTTTTGGCTTGTTTTGATTAATGATTAATTATGGTAATTATTAATGTTAATAATTATACCTTTAATAAGGTTAAAATATTAATATATTAAATATATGACTATTTAGTAATTAGCTATTAATTAAATACCTCTATTTAATTAATTGATTTTATTATTAAGTCTAAATTTAAAAATTGAGATTTAATACTTATTAAATTTAAAAATTAAAATTGATTGTGCAAATTAAATTAATAATATTATTTTAAGTTGCATAATTGATTTATTTAATTAAAATAATATCACGCATTTCAAATGCACTTTATTAATAATTATGACTTTGACTTTATTTTATAAAGTTGAGTTGTGCAATTTTTTTTTTGAAATCAGGTGGCGGTGCCATTTAATATATTATATTAATATAACTGGTTTGAAGAGCTCCCAGAGAAAAGAACTAGAAAGAAAAACTTCAATCCTTTCTCATCAATACAAATAAAGAGTATGAAGTTTGAATACCTAGAAAAACTAAAATCCCCCCACTAGCTGTAGCTAGATACAGAAGATAATCGATGATCCCTCAAAACAATCCTAAACCTAATTATTACAAAAGCCCTGAGGCATTATATAAAAAACCCGTAGGTATTATTTAGAATATTACATCATGCTTTTTATAAAAAATGTATGCACATAAGAGCTATCTTTGCAAGCCGAAGAGAGTACCCAAAAAAAACCTTTCTTCTTCCAGTCAAGGGATCAAGACATTGGTCCATTAATACCTGTAAGAAAATTTTTCATAGCGAAAAACTAGAAAGATGTTCTGCAAAACTATCAAATTAGTCTTCCATAAAACATGAAGTAGCTTGACCCGAACCTAATTTAAAATTGAGATCAGGGATAGGAAGAGTAGAAATAGAGGTAAGCTATGAAGGGAAAACAATAGGTTGAACATTGGAGGGGGTAGTATCTTGCTCCATAAGATCTAAAAGAGAAAATACAATCTAGTGAATACTATTTACACAATCCTTAGTTAGGAAACCACCAAATTGCTGCAGAGAAGCCTTCACGGGTCTGAAGGACTGTCATTCAAGTGTTTTTTTGATGCTTTAAAGAACTATATAAAGTCCATGGTTATTTAGCACCGAATGATGGTGGAACAGACCACCAATGAGAGAAGCACCACCCCAAAGATCATATTTTTGGATGACTTTGTTTAATTTATTCCCACAGAGAAAATCTGGCTTCACATAACGACTAACTATCAAATCCAAAAGAAAAGGAGATTGCATAAGATCACAAGCATTGGAGAGAAAGATTGAGAGGATTTGAGATGGATATATAATATGTTTTCCAGAGGGAAAAAGGATATTGAAACCAACAATTCTCTTAATCCCACGATGGATATGGGGTCGTTCACAGAAAAACATAGATCCCAACATTTCATCCTTAATGCAGCCTTCAAAAGGCTTCTCCCAATCTTCAACTTCCAAAAACACCCTATAGTTATGGGGATAATAATGCATATGCAAGGAAGAGAAAGAGGAGCATACCTCCACCTACATACTAACAACAACCGAAGAGCTAGGATGCCCATACATTTTGAACAACAAGATCAACCACTGACTACTTACAACTGTTAAGTTTTAGCATAGTTGAAAATGTAATAGAACTCTATGTTGTATGTATTTTCCAAATGCGACAATCTCTCTTTAATTTATATTGGGAATGAGGCTAGGAGAGACATTTCCCTTCATGGGACATGTCTATTCATTATTATTTATAAGAAAGGACATTTCTCTTCCCATTAATTACAATTTAATCAATCTTATAATGTTTCATCAATCAATTATTAATTAAGAATAATATAATAATATAATATTGAATATTAAATTTCATATGATTAATAATAATATAACATATATATTATATTATTATTAGTCAACATATATTATATGTATTCTAATGATCATACGAATGAAGCTACAAACATTAACACTCCGTCTTAGCTAGGGGGATGATCAAACATAATGTGTAGTTGTGTCCTGTGTCAACACTTATGACCCTCACCATAGCTATACAAAACATCAACAATCCCTCTTACCTAGGGAGAATAAATCAATCCAATGTAAATAATTATATGACACTTGACAACATCAATCATATGATGTAAGCAATAAAAGCATCATCCTCATGATGTAGTCAATAGAAACATAGTCTCAAGATGTGGATTACCTTCGTCAACGATTCTATCCATAAGCTCTTAGGTGTATTGCCTCCATCGGTGATTCTATCCACAAGCTCTCAGGTGGATTTCCTCCATCGACTATTCTATCCACAAGATCTTAGGTGTATTTCCTCCATCAGTGATTCTATCTACAAGATCTCATGTGGATTGCCTCCATCAGTGATTCTATCCACAAGATCTCATGTAGATTTCCTCCGTCAACGATTCTATCTACAAACTCATGAACTTTAGAGTGGATTAACTCCATCGATGATTATATCCATAAGCTCTTGTGTGGATTACCTCCATTAGTGATTCTATCCACAAACTCATGATCTTTAGAGAGAATTGCCTCCATCAGTGATTCTATCCACAAAGATCTCGTGTGGATTGCCTCCATCGACAATTCTATCCACAAACTCATGAGCTTTAGAGTGGATTGCCTTCATCGATGATTCTATCCACAAGTTCTCAGGTGGATTTCCTTGATCAATTATTCTACCCACAAGTTCTATCTATTATGATATATTTTAGCCATCACAAGATGTCTATTACAATAGAAGGTCAAGTTATTGTAAGATCGTCACCTTTCAATAACTCTTACAAATACAAGTGATAATCATTTGGAAGTCATCACATCCTCATGATGTACATAGGGGGCATGCCCATTAAAAATATGGAGTCACACACATGTCATCCATCATGCCTCAGCATAGAGGGTGAAAAAAAGGGATTTAACCTCAAACTTCTCTCACAGAGAAGAACTCATTGAGAAGATATCAATCTATTGACCATCTAAGATTTCTTAAGATGAACTTTCAGACCCCCTCTGAGTTTGATATCAATCTTCTTAGCTCCTCATCCAAATTTACCTATGAAAGTCAAAATCCCTTTGAAAACATTTTCTTTTTCTTATGTCCTTAACTTTCAAATATTTCCTTTTGTAAGGTGAGCCCATATAGGAAATATCAACTCTCATCAAAATTTGAAGTTGTTTGTGGAGGAAATGCTGCTAGAGATCATAATGTTGTTCATGCTAGCCATGTCGATGACCTTCATGTAGAATGAAATCCTAGAGTGGATGATCACCATTTTATCACTCTCTCCTTAGGATGATTCAAATGGAAATGTAACATTGGTTATTATTCCCCCCTCAGTGTACAATTCCAACTCTTATATTGTTGAACAATTCTCATGTCTTCTTGTGAAATGACTTGATTGCTCCAAGAGAGGTGACATTCTATAATTAATTTTATCTTTATAGAAAAAAACACACTTCCTTGAATACATTCTTCTTTGTTAATGCTTGACCATGATCATAAAAAAATAATATATCTCTTTAATGAAATCCACTTTCAGGAATTTCACATAGACTCGTACACAACCCCTCATAACTTTTGAACCCCACACTTTCTCTCTAATCGCTCTAGTGAGATTCTTTAAAAATTTTTTTTCACCAACATATCCAAAATTCATAAAAAACCAATGGTGGATTTGTGAGATATGGTCTCTATACTGAGACTGTATTTTCTAAGACAGTCACACATTCACCATCGACAAACTACTCCCTTACATTTGGATTCTGGCTCTGATACCATGTTAAGTTTTAGGATAGCTACAAATGTAATAGCACTCTATGTTGTATGTATTTTCCAAATGCAACAACATCTCTTTCATTTATATTGGGAATGAGGCTAGGAGAGACATGTCTATTCATTATTATTTATAAGAAAGGACATGCCTCTTCCCATTAATTACAATTTAATCAATCTTACAATGTTTCATCAATCAATTATTAATTAAGAATAAAATAATAATTTAATATTGAATATTAAATTTAACATGATTAATAATAATATAACATATATATTATATTATTATTAATCAACGTATATTATATGTATTCTAATGATCATACGACTGAAGCTACAAACATTAACAATAATGAAATCAACAGAGAAAGAAAACTGAAATAGGAAAAGACAAAATATAGAGAATGAACAGTAATGGATGGTATAAATAGAAATTTGACCATATAGTGAAAAGAAACAATGAGAAAAGACATCCCAAGGTGAAAGTACCCTGTTGAGATGAGTCCAACTTAATTACATAACCAAATAATGATAGAAGCACACACTTGATAACAAATTTTTGATCACTTCACAATCGAAAAGGACAGTTGAAAGTTAATGAAGAAACCAAATTCAGTAAGATATACGAAGCCACATGACTGAACACAATTTAACACAACCAACTCATCCAAATACTTGGAGGAAATCAAAGGAGCAGTCAAATCACAATATGAATTGAAAGCATCATTTAATAAAATACAGGGAAGGAATAACCCACACACGAGCCCTATTTATACATGCATTAATGATGATAGAAGAATCACCTTCAATATGAAGACATTGTATAGATAATTTTTTGGTGAGAACTAAACCTTCTAATAGAGCAACTGCCTATGCTATATTATTGGTACCTTGAGGAATAGGAGAAGATTTCAAGGCTAAAACTTTTCCTAGATGATTTATTAGACAAATTCCAATCCCTGACTCACCTGGGTTACCTCTTGAGGAACCATCAAAGTTTAACTTAACAAAAGAGGATTCGAGGGGCTGCCATTTAATGGATTCTCTACTAATGGGGACTCTCCTAATATGGGGGAAGATAGGGGAAGAAGGGAAAGATAAGAGCTTCCATGATGAAATCCTCTGATTATCCCAAGAAGAAAAAATAATATTTGGATTAAAATGAGACTGGACAAAATTGTTGACTTGTTCAGAAATGTGCTTTTCGATAGTGATAAGAACTGAGGAAAGATCAGAGGAGGTCTTCCTAAAAATCCTTTTATTTCGCTCCCACCAAATTGACCAAATGACAAAATATGGGATAATTAAATATAGGCATGCAAATAAAGAGTTAGTGAATAACATGGGCCAAGCTTGAAATAACTCCCATAAGGAAGCAGACAAGGGGAAAGAGACGGACAACTTGTCCATGACAAAAGACCAACATTGATACGCAAAGCTGCACTAGAAAAAAAGATGATCCATGAATTCCACAAAATATCAACATAAAATATAATTAAAGGGAAGAGGGGATATCTACAACCTAAACAAAATATTACTGGTAGGGATTCTTTTTTGAAGAGGAAACCAGGAGAAAACCCATGATTTAGGTAGAACAACTTTATTCTAGCAGAAGAGAAATTCCCGATGAGCATTATTCTGATTTTCCATATGTTGAAGAGCTACATATCCATCTTTGACAAAATACATACCATTTTTGGAGGGACACCACAACAATATATCATTACCTTTTGAAAAATAAACTAACCTATTTGAAAGTATAGAGGTGAATTCCCTAGCATGACCTAGGGATATGGGAAGGGATGAAGGGTCTTTCCAGCGATCCTTATGGGAAAATATGTCCACATGATCTACATAATTTACCAACTTCTCACCCCAATGCAGGGTAAAAGTGTCCATTACTTCAAAGAAGTCAAAGGAGGATAACCATTCCAAGAATCTTTCCAAAATAACACAGTTTCCCCACAATGGACTTGCCAAGACAAAAAGTTTTACACTACCTCCCTAGATGAAATCATGAAGTTCCATGTAGGTGACCCTAAGGGGGAGGGGTAGAGATGATAACAATTCTTCTTGGATTAGAGGAATATAAATACTTGGATTGCATAATATGGCACCAGAGAGATTGAGGCTTAGAATACATGCTCCAAACCAGCTTCCCTCCAAAATCTTTATTTCTAGCTGCTAAATTTTGTAAGACAACACCCCCTGAAGATTTATCCATGGGTAGTTTCTACAGAGAGATAAGAGGAAATTTTCTAGAGGAAAGAACAAATGATTTTTTTATATGTGAGAAATAACTGACTTAGGGGCTTGAAGAACTGAAATGTAATAATTAGGAATGACAGTGAGCACAATTTTGATTAAGAGTATCCTACCAGATAATGAGAGCCACCGAGATTTCCAAGCTGAGATTCTATTTTTCAACCTCTTAATGACATTATCCCAATATGATGGATTAACTTGACCAAGAAAAAAGGGAATCCCAAGATAAGTGGATGTCAATCTATCTAAAGGGAAACCAAGAATCTTAGTGATTCTCTGTTGAATAATGTCTGGTGTAAGGAAAATATAAAGTTTAGACTTACAAGGATTGATGACTTGACCAGATCCTGAAGCATAAAGATCTAGTACTTTTTTAATACACTTAGCCTCTTGTATAGATGAGCTACCAAACATCAAAGTGTGCAAATTTAATTTAAGTTAAAGTTGAAATTAAAGTGTTTTCATTTAATTTTAAATTAAAATTTAATTCCTAACTAGGGTTTCACTTTTTCAACCCTAGTTTCCTGGGTTTTCTAAATATCTGATTTGAAAGCTATTTTAGGCAATTCAATCATGTTGAAGGATAATTTTAGGACTAAAAGAGATTTGAAATATTTTAGATTGCACCTTACTTTGTCATTATTTTAGATCTATTCTTCATTTTTAAGGTAGGGTTTGAAACCTTTGAAATTTCAGTATTCAGATCCCTGTCTTCTATGTCTGAAATACTAGAATATTTTGTGTGGAATTTCTTTCTTTGTTATTTTGTTTGTTTGATTTATTAAATCTGAGAAAAAAGAATTGAATTGAATCTAGTTTTTTGTTTTTGTGTAGTTTTCAGATCTAGAATTGTGAGTGTTAGGGTTTCATTGGAAAAATCCAAGTTGTAAGAAATTATGCATTTTTCTCCAATTAGGGTTTGATGTTGATTTTTCTAAAAGGACGTTTTGCATATTTTTATTTCGAAAGAAATAGGTGTAATGAGTTCTTTAAAAAATATATTTTTATTGTGCTCTCTAAGATCTAGGGTTATTAGAAAACGAGGAAAAATAACTACATGCTTTTTCATTATTTAAGAAATTTTTTTTTCCAGATTTAGATTTGCATGGAAATGCTGAAGGGGGATAAATTACATGCCTTATTATTAAAGCAATTTAATATTATTGCATGTAGATCTATAATTATATAGTAAAATATAAAATGAGGATAAATGTATGTTCTTTTTTATTATGAAAATTAATTAAATAAAGTTTTTAAAGAATAAGTATTTGTAAAGGAAATTTTTATTTGTATGTTATTTAAAAAAAAGAGATATTTATTTGCATGTTATTTAAGAAGAAAATTTTATTTATATGTGTAACCACCCTAATTTTGGTCTACTCTAACCAGAGACCCTATTTGCCCTAATTGTGATCATACCCCTAATTATGTCAAGACAACTATTCAAATATTGGCATAATTCATTAAAATTAATTTAATCTCCTAAAATCAAAGTGATTTCATCACTAACTCACCTTAATTACCTTGGCACATTTAAATCAAATCAAAACAATTAAATACTTGGCTAAAGTAATTAATTAAAAGGAATTAAATAAACCTCCTAATTACAACTCCCCACTTGCACATGGAAAGTTAATCCATAAGCCAATGAGAGTTCACTCACATGGATAACCAAAGATTCAATCTCCACTTCTCTTTACAAATCAATCTCAACCACTCATTCCTCAAATTCTTCTATAAAAGGATTGAATTTTGAGCTCAATTGGCCCCAATTCTTAGAAATTCAAGTATAATCTTATGCTGCTCTAATTTCTAGAAATCTAAATGCATTCTTAGTTCATAATTTCACATAATTTCATAGTCTTCTTTGGTGCATTAAAATGAACTTTGCATTGCAATTTAGCTTGATTTCTCATTGAATCTTCCATTCTAATCTTGTATATGTCACTGATTTATGCATAATTTGAGGGCAATTATAGCATTTATCATACTCTTCTTAGATAGGAATCAATATGTTGGATTTGGTGATTTTTATATGTTTTTCCTTCAATCTTTCAAGTTTTAATTATTAATATAATGAAATATTGAAGTGTTGTGTTGCAGCTTGTGGGTACAATATTTACACACATTTTTGGCGCCCACCATGGGGCAGATCCCCAAATTTTATATCATTTTTGAGCTAATTTACCTTATCTTTTCTTCTTTGTTTTTGTGTGTAGAGTCACATTTAGTGACAAAGGCTCGCCTTTTATAGAAAAATCTTACATCCCAGGAGAAGGCTCACACCCTAGATTTACTGTGTTGCATCCTACAGATTTTGAATCACATTCAGTAAAGGATCACATATTGTAAATCCTGAATCACCTTTAGTTGCAAAGGTTCGCATCTAGAATCCTTAATCACATTCTATAAATATTTCATCGCATTTGGGAAATGCAATTGCATTTGGTTAGCTTTATTACATGTTTGAAATTTTGATGACTAATCCACTAATCTTGAATGTTTCTGGATGTTAAACAACCTAATGAGTTATTGCAGGATGCTGTCAGAGACTTCTTTAATCAAGAAGATGGAAAAAAACTACTAACTAGTGGTTTTGTAGGTTTCCTAATGCGATCAACCTAACTCCATTGAAATTTTTTAGGAAATGAACACATTTTCTATCATTTGCTAACTTGACTAGAGGATTATGCTCTTTTCCTCCATGGAAAATTAGAAACTCAAAAAATTAAGTTAGAATTTGAATATAATTTGGGGTAAATGAACATTTAAATTTGCTCAAAAGTTCTTTAAAATAGGCACTTAAATATTAGATTTAAACATAATTCTTGGTCCAACTAGAGGATTATGCTCTTTTCCCAAGTTGGAAAATCAGAAACTCGCTATGGGGGATTAAGTTTTGAGTTCTAAAATCTGAGGGAATAAACTTGCATGATGTGTTTTATATGAGAAAATGGCATGGATAGGAGAGTATGCTCTTCTTCTTTATGAAGAATCAGAAATCTAGACTCCTAAGCCGCCAATCCTCTTTCTTTCTTTCAAAATATTAGAGGGCCTTCTGATTGAGGAAAAAGTCTCCTAGGAATGACCCAAGTGAGGAAAGGTGAATTCCAGCCCTTCCATCTCACTATAATCAAAATGCTTCCTTGAAGGCCAAAGCCTCAGAAGATGTAGTCAGTTTTGTCCTTGGAATTTTGACATCATTCCTTAGACATTCTTAGATGTGTGTGGACCGGAGCCGCTTCAATATTTCTTGTGAGACTACACACATTTGAGTACTCATAGGGATATATGCCTTAATTTTTCCTTGTGCAATTATATGGGGGACGATTGAGAATAGATGCCCACAAATAATAAACACTTTATAGTCAAAACAACCCAGTTTATCTCCGAAAGGTGATAATCTTTGTGTAAGGAAAATAGTAATTGCCCCAAGATACTCATCATTTCGTGCCCTCACTTGCATTTAGAGTTGGATAATATGATATCATGACTGGAGCCATTGCATTCTTGGTGATGGTCGTATTCTGATTAACATGTGAGTGTGTACCTGAGTCTATGAGAAAATATTTTCATTCTATGCCTAGAATCTAGGGAATAGGGATGTATTTGGTCACCTAATAAACTTGCTTGATGTGTCTAACATGCAACTAAAAAGATAAATTCCTTAAAAAAATAACATTTTGACACTCACTGACATTCATGCTGTTCAAAAATACTCTAGAAATTCTTAGACAGAGTCATCAATCAAATTTTCACGTACTTCAAGACAAAATGACAAAAAATTGCAAAACCCATCAGAGGCTCGCATTAGGTTATTCCTAGCTTGGATTTTTTTTCACAAGCTTGAATTTAGGGAACAAGGTCGCATTTAGTCATTTCTGGCTTGTATATGGTAAAGAGGCTCGCATTTAGGTTGCATGAGCTCACATTTAGTAAGTATTAGCTTGCCTCCATCAAATCAAATCTTGCATATGGTGAGTCGCATTTAGGACACTGGGTACTTGCACACATTTAAAACACAGAAGCTCTATAGTTTTGGATACCCTTTTTTCTCTTCAGTATGGTCCTATTTCTCTTGCTAGTCCACCTGTCGCTATTTTTCAACTTATTTAAAAGTCTACCTTGCATGTCCTTTGGGATTCTCACAATTGGTCCGAAAATGTGTTGTATTTTCATTAAACAAATCCTCTTGATTCCCATATCACTATCAAAGAATTCTAACCCCCTGACACTAGAGTTAATCACTCAAAACAATCACATATACCTTTTCATAACTTGGACACACCTATTTGGACAATTTGAAAATCCTCTTGACATAATTGGAATACTTTTGACAAAGTTGAGACCCAACTTTCATGGTTAACACAAGACGTAAACAATACCTTGCTGACAATTCAAAGAGACCTCCAAGATTACTCAAGTTTCAACAAGGAGAGACATATTGAAATCCCCTATTTGATCAAGATTCACCCAAAATGGATGCACCTCATCACGAATGGAGTGCTTCCTTTGATGAATATAATGACAGACAATATGATAGAGAAAGTCAAGAAAAATGAAATCATGGTCATCCTTTGTTTGTTTCGGATAGTGGTGAAGACATATTGGAAGAGGAGTATAACAAACTCAAACAAAGTAGGAAGTTCCAAAAGACCTTGGAAAAGATCATTGAAGAAGACAAAGAAAAATACTTCCTACACTTAGCTTCTCTTGGAGTCAAACTTCCTAAAGACTATGATGTTGAGAGATTTAAGGAACAAGAAGTACAAACACCTATTTCCATACTCTTAAATAAATTATACCAAATGAAAATGGAACTTACAACACTTAAGAAAGAGAATATTAAACCAATAAAAAAATACTCTTTGGAACACATATGTATGTTTCCTTTTGACAGCAGTATAAATGTGGTTCCATTGCCACCTAACATGGAACGACCCAAATGTGACAAATACATGGGAAAAATGGATCCACATGACCATGTTAGGGAATTTTGTGCCCTAAGCATAGAATACATGCATGAACCAACTTATCTAATGAGGCTATTTCCAGGAAGTCTAGGCAGAAATGCTATGGAATGGTTCTCCAAAATCACACCAAGTGTGCAATATTTTGAGGAGTTGATTTAACGATTTGTCCAACATTACTCCTACAAAATAAAACACAATGTGACCATGATGGATCTTTGCAACATGAAACAACAAATGGGTGAATCCTTCACACACTTTTTACAATGGTGGAGGAGAATATTTGCAAGGTACTCAAGAGCAATACCCGAATATGAAAAGATGGAAATCTTTATCAATAACTTAGCACCCAAAATGAACTATGCTCTAAAAATTCAAGATTCTCCTAGTTTCAAAAAAATGATCAAGAATGCTATTCATGCCAAAGACATTATGGTAAAGAAAGGAGAGATCACACTCCAAAGTGACAATAAATATAACAACTATAACAACAAACCTAAGTGGTGGAATAAGAACAAGAATGTTGTTAGTGATGGAGTGGTGGAAACCTCAAATAAAAATGCTAAACTAGCTGTGTTTAATCTCACAAACAACCTACAAGAAAGAAAAGAAGCTAAGGTAACAACCACAATACCAAGAGAAAACAATGATACCAACAAGACTAATCGATGGATGTTTAGACCTCAAAGAAAATTTATTCCATTGGGAGAGCCTCTTGAGATAGTTCTGAAGACTCTCTTGGATAACAAAGTCCTCACAATACTAGAGTCAAAACCATGGGAACCGGAAGTAAAACCAAGGTTTTAGAATGATAATGCCTATTATGACTTCCATAAGAATAAAGGACACAAGACTAATGACTGTGTTAAGCTCAAACATGTTATACAAGACCTCATTGAGGGAGGCAAGATCAAAGTGGAAGGACATACCTCTAATGAAGATCAAATGACATATAACAAACCATTCCCTAACTATGAAAAAGGAGAAGCTTCTAAAGGAAAAGGAAATGAAGTCAATTACACCTACTCTCGTAACAATAATGTGATCATTATGTTGGACATAAAAAGTGAATCAATCAATGTGATCACTATCAAAGGTGCCAAAGAAAAATTGACACATTCAAATGTGGTAACTCAAAGCCAAGCACAAATCATGATTAAAGGGGTTAACTACTCATCTAAATAAGTGATATCCTCTAAAGCACATGTTTTCACAATTCCTAAACTAGCAAAAACAAGACAAACAATTTCTATACCATCTGACAACCATAACTTGGTAGACCAATTGCAAAGGACCTCAGCTTAAATCTCTATATTTAAATCATTAAAGATCTCTTCAGTGCATAGGGGATTTCTTGAACAAGCCCTAAATTCTTCAAATGTTCCAAAAGACATAGATGTGGACAAGTTCTAAACAATGGTCAATCACATATTAGCTCTACATTACCTCTCCTTTTCAGAGGAAGATTACAAATCTTTGACTCATCCACATAACCAACCTCTTCACATTAAAGTTTTGATCCATAAATCTGATGTAAAATGTGTATTCATAGATGGAGGCACAATGTTGAATATATGGACTCTCAATCTAATCAAGAAATTGGGTCTTTCAGAGAAAACAATTGATTCAAGAAGTAAGATAACCATCAAAGCTTATGATGAAGAGGAAAGATCATCGAAAGGGATAATTGTTTTACCAATAAGAATAGGACCAATTTAATGCAATGTGATTTTTCAAGTTCTTGATCTACCATTGGCCTATAAATTATTACTAGGAAGACCTTGGATACATGAAATGTAAGCAGTGCGATCTACTTATCATCAATGCATCAAATTCCCACACAATGGGGTGGAAGTGACAATTCCTATAGATTCAAGCTACACTTGTAACAATATTAAAGAAGATAGTATGGTTCCTCACAATAAGGAAGTTCCAAAATAATTCCCCCCTGAAACCTCTAAAGACATGGTGATGAGAAGCTTTGGAAAGGAACTAAAACTTGAAGAAACTATTATGGGGGAATACAAACTAGGCATGATGTCGTCATTGGCTAACATTCTCATGTTTCCAAGATCTTATGGGAAACCCTCCCCATCTTTCACACCTACTGCATCAAAGGAACACAAAATTCACAAACCAACTGGTATGGTTAGAGCCTCTACTTCTCAAGAGGATGAAAAAGAAGATAAAGCAGTCTTGGATTGGATCTATAAAGAGGAACAAAGAGTAAATGAAATAAAACATGTTGAAATATCTCCCAAAAAGTATGGAAAAGGTTATGACCTTCTTAAACAAATGAGATATAAAGGGAAAGGACCTTTAGGAGATAAAGGAAAAGGACTCATTGAGCCTATACACATAGAATTCAGAGACACCAAAGACAAAACATGGTTAGGTTTCAATAATAATTCAGAACACCCCACCTCAAGAGATGGTCCCATATTTGATAAAGGAAGTGATGAAGAAGAGGAAGGAACATAACTTTTACCTTGGAAATATGAAATATTACTACACATTGGTACTGAGGATCTAGAATATCAAGGAGAAAGATATGTACCTACTTTTGTAGCACAACTAGAGCATCACGTTCCTTTGTTGTCACAAACTGATGTCCAAGAAGTAGCGGAAGAAGAAGAAGACTCTCCAGAAGTCCAACAGCTAGAAGAATCTCATGAAGAAATACCCCAACAACAAGATGTACATCCTAACTGGGGGCAATTGTGTTGGCAAGTTGACTACTTGAGGATACATGAATCATTTTGTGTTGTCATCATGGAAACAAAGTCATACTTAGTCTCTATCTTAAAAGATAAAATGACTAAGGAAAATAGGGTAGACATAGATACTCAGCGATCAGCACATCAACGCACGTGTGAGAGATTGATTCAGCTTATGTGCATTCAGATATAAGTTGTATGACATGTGTACATGCTACATCTAGACATGCATAGTACAAAACTATAGTACGACAAAGTTACAATCAGATCAATAGACCAGTAGTCCAGGAGACAGAGCATGGAAGCCGACTAAGTGTTTTGATCAGCGTGTGTTATTTTGTGATGTAATGGCTAAGCACCTTTTTTTATATGTTTGTAATGATGTAATTAACATTGTAGTAAACACGCTTGAAGCTGACTTGTTTGGAAGCATTTTATATTTTGTTTTAGGGCCGACTAGTGTTTGTTTTGGGTCGCGCCTATTTGGATTTGAATATATAAGTATGAAATGTAAAGATATGATACAAGGGTCAATTATTATGTAAGAGAAAGATATAGAGGGATAGTACTATGAAGTCAGTATATGATATAGCTCTTTAAAAGAGTAAAAGCATTCGCGCATACATAGAACTGATCAGACAACAGTGTCATCACAACAGTTCATTCTGATATAGTGCATATCATCTTTCAAAAGGTTGTAGCCTTCATCTTATTGGGTAGTGAGCCTAGGTAGTGAGCCATATACCTTTAACAGGGTTTTGTAAAAGACTCCTAATAGGGTCTGACCTTTAACCAGGTCATTGTACTCATATTCTAAAGACTGCTTCTAATAGGGAAAAGGAACTCTCACAAGTTCATTATACTTAGTACAATATTTGTGGGTACTAATTCCCACCGGGGTTTTCCTCTAATCAAGGCTTCCCCATAATCATATCATGTGTTATGAGTTGTTATGTTAAGCTTCATTCTATGTATGATTGATTTATGTTTAAGTTGCTAAAATTAATTAATTGACAAACACTGATTCACCCCCCCCCCTCTCAGTGTTTCTAACAATTGGTATTAGAGCTCTGGTCCTCAGAAAATAAGTTTAACCACTTGAGGAGATCATGGATTCAGTAGAAGAAAAACATTTGAAAAATAATTTTGAAGAAACTCTTGAAGATCTTGATAGATCTAAAAAAGAAAATGAAGAACTTAGACTGGAAGTTGATGGCTCACAAATGCATATCAAGAAACTAAGAAAATATTTGAAAGATTGTTCTACAAGTGACTTAGGGAAAATGATCAAAAATCTCAATGAAGAGAATATGTCTCTGAAAGATAAAGTTGAGAATTTGGATGAACAGCTCATAGACAACCAAATTGCTATTGAAGAAAAGATCAAAGAAAGCAAGCAACTAGATGATGAACTTTTAAAAGCAAACATGAAAGTTCTAGAACTGGAAAACATAAAAAAGAAGTTGGAATCTGAATTATCAGAAGCAAAGGATAAGATTGATAAAATCCACACAAGTTATGATTCACTTCAATCTCAGCTCAATGCACAAAAGCAAAAAGGTGACACTACTAGTCTTGGATTCAATATAACACAAACCAAAGTCAATTCATCACAAGAAAGAGAGAAACCTCATGAAGCACTTTTAGAAGCAAGGAAAGTTGAAAATATTGAAGAGATTAAAGCTGATCTACCAAACAGGGAAATCAAGAAAGTTAACAAAACTTGTTATGCATGTAACAAACATGGTCATTTGGCAAGAGATTGCAAAAAGGTAAGACCCTTAAATGGTTATTGTTTCTCTTACAATAAATTTGGTCATAGGGCTATACATTGCAGAACTCAGTCACAGTAGAATCAAAGAAGAATGAATCAAAACAATCAGAGAAATCAACCTTAAAGGAATTTGTAGATCACTACATGTCAGATATGTAACTACAATGGACACACATCAAAGCAATGCAACATGATGAACAAAAGCATCAGACCTCCTATCATTTGTCACACATGTGGAAAGGCAGGACACATCTCAAAGTTTTGT
>MU227533.1:890159-933204 GCA_018584345.1 Thuja plicata | reverse complement strand
GTTATGCTATTAGATTCACTCTAGATTCACATTTCACCTATTATCTCATGCTAGCTTATAGTTCTTATTTCATGTTTTAGAGCTAGAATACTTGTTTTTCATGTCTTTTAGCTTGTTTTAAATAAAAGTCCTTCATGCTAGGTTGTATTCGTCACTGATTTATAGCATATTCTGAGGGCTAATATGTTGTTAATCATACTCCTCCTAGTTAGCAGGTAATAGGTCAGTTTTAGTGGGTTTTACATACTTTTCTAACCCTTTTGGACTAATATAATGACTTATTGAGTGTTTGTGTTGATTCTGATAGGTACCCATTTACACACGCACACATCTTAGGGGAGCAACTTACAGTAGCGGTCAGGGACCCGAAGAGGCCAGTTCTAGGGTAACCTACCATAAGTTGTTAATAAGTGATAACTTAATAATAAAACTTTGGGATAACATTATATATATGATTAGTTATTATGTTGAGGTTCTGTGATCTAGAGTGACTACTCAAGGGTAACTCAACTAGATGATGTTTGAGGGTCTGGAGTCCAAAGAGACTAGTCCAGGGTAACTCAAGTAAATGACCATGTGATGAAACTACCATATTATGTAGCCTAAGTCTCCTTGGTAGATTCTTTATTTGGCTCTGGTGGTTGGTATTTGAATCTTGGTATTTGCTTTTCAGTTTTACTAGTTGGTATTTTGGTTAAATTTCATATGTCCTTTATCATTGGTTTGTGTACCCTTGTGTTGACCTATGATCTCTATTGTATCTCGATCATTCCTATTGATATCATTGTACTTTTTATTTATCCCTTCTTCCTTGATGGATACCCATGTGTGTGGGCCTAATGTTATCTCCTCAGCACAGTGGGAGTGGACCTTTGGTTCCACATGGTCGGGTGGTAGTGATTCTGTTACCATTTGAGATCTGATATTCTTTTTCATGCTTGGATGATCCTTGTTTCTGTTCTATCTTCTTGTCTTCTAGAGACTTGTTCGTTATTATGATGATGCATATTTGTAACTTATCTATATATTAGTTGACATCCATTTAGAGGATATGTTGTATTTTTATTCATTATTGCATACCCTGTGAATTGTGTAGTGGATGTTGATTCATTATATATACTTTGGGTATCAGTTGTATATGTGATCTTGTTATATGATATGTATATATGTTTTTAGTTGATATATCTTGTCATGTTAGTTTCTTTATGGTAGTTCTTCATAGATTAGTTAGCTTAAGTAACTCTACGCCAAGGAACCCTCAACATTTTTAATCTTTGTATTAGTTGCATTTATGTGTATGTCATGTGATTCGTTCTATTACTTCCGCTTTGTTATCATTATTATTTGTAAATTTTTTTTAAAATTATCCTATAAAATTAATATCTTTTTCTAATTTAATTCTCATGGGTTCCATGGTGGGGAATTATAAAAGTCAACCATTCTCTATGTTGGGACTTCAATTTTTTGTAAAATTTGAAGTACCCTTGATGAGCGAAAGGGATGATCATAACACATACAATATCGATATTCATAGGCCATCTTTGAGAACTATAATGCAAAATCAGCTCACAGGCCATCACCAAGATTTTTATTTGATATAATCTCACAAAGGTTGAAGCAATAGAAGTTTTCTTAAACACATTTCATCATAACAGTAGTCCAAATAGAGTGCCCATCCTAGCTCAGATAGTGAATTTTGTGAAGCATATTTATTCTAATCATTTCCATATGTAGTTGCAATTTGTGAAAATATTATCTAAAAATACTCTTGAGAGTGATACCATCGGTGTAATACATTCATGCCTTTCACCGATCTCATTTATTTTCCAAAAAAAGGAATCAACATAGTAAAGGATATGTTAGCCCGATAACAAAGACATGTAGATCATCAGAGGAAAGTTGGACTATCAACATAAGATTTTAAAAGGAGAGCCTATAATGCAAATATTCCCTGATGAGTATCATCAACATAGCAGATATGAAGTCCCACCAATAGAGAGATGCATTACAAAGGGCTGAGTCATCAATGAGACTTGTACTAATGAAAGGAAGCAAGTGACAAAAGGTATTTTAGTACGTTGCACTGATGATTGGGGGAACCAATAGATATTGGACGAGAGAAAATTTACCATTCCCTATAGTGAAGACTTATGCCGACAAATATGTTGAGGGAAATTATGAAGAGTTGGGCTGATGAAAATATTATAAATGATAATATAGTGATCAGAGGGAGTTACAATGATCAAAATTTTGGTGGAGCTTTGTATTATTAGAAATCGGTTGGAAATGTTCCAATGATTAGAAACTTATCCTTTGTTCCTCTGACATGGAAAATGTCATCAGAGTAACTTGTCACTTCGGAGTAAGAAATGTTGATACTTTGTGATGATCGATAAGGGATTGGGGGAAGATATGTCAATCCCAAGATAATAAAAAAAGTATCTAGGGGACACTTGAATGGGTCTATTGATTGAATGAAATATCATGTATATAAAACATAGATATAGTTTGATTAGTGTACCGCATAAAGAGTTCTAGCAATCATAAAAACTGCCATATCAGAAATATTTTGAAATTCAAAATGACAGAGGAACACACTAAATATGAAAATTGGTAGAAATAAATGAGCCACACAAATCAAATTAAATCAAGTACCTTAAATCAGATTTGGAAGAGATATTGCAGGAGTCATTGAAGAGAAAATTTTGAAAGTAGCAAAGCACCAAAATTTCATCCCCGGGGATTGGGAGACATAGAGTGACATAATTTAAGTAGTGTGCCTTTCTACTGCCAACTTGATTCAATTGGATTAGGACATGATAGATCAAATGCAGGGGTCTTGTCTTAGGTCAAGGAAAAATAAGTAACATTTACGTGAGGCTAATAAAATTAAGGATAGATACCAAGATGTGGGTGACATACGAACATGTATCTGAGGGTATGTGTTGTTTATTTATCACTATAAGAGGAGATATTGTCAGGAGCTAATAGGGAATCCAAGGAGAATGAACCTATAAAGGCTTGTGGTGCCAAATGTATTTATAAATATTGAATTTCTCAAAATCTTGGAAAAAAATTATAATTCACAAAAAAGGGTAATATGTGACCCTAAGGGTGAACAATTTTTGTATGTGTCAAAACATTTCCTAATGGAGGTTTTCAGTTTGGATTATTCACATGATCTCCCATTGTCATTAGAAGAACTATAAGGTGAATATGCAAGGTTGGATACTATTTAAAATGGATAGAAATTTCCAATTCATTAACTTAAGAAGGATGGTATGCCATGTCTGCTTACTGAGGAAGATGGACCTCCATTTGATGTGGGTTTATTCATGATGTATCTAAAATATACTTAATATTCTACTGGACAACTTCTGAGAATAGATGCTCTAGATTTCATGGAAATAGGTCCTCTGGTGTTGGCAGAAAATATTTAAATGAATTTCCCCAGGCCTTTTGATTATGCTCAATATGTAGCACAAAGGATTGATGTAGGGTTAGTTTCCATTAGGGATGATTCTGATAATCACCATTTCAAACATTACTCTATCCTAATGTAGATGTTACTATTTTATGGATCAATGAGAGGGATGTGGCCAAAATAATTAAAGATTTCCTACAAAGGGAGACAAGGAGAGGATTTACCAGTCATGGACTTCTATTTGGGATTTAAGGTATGATAACTATCATTAGGTAAAATTTTAAGAATTGATTGTGAAGATAGTTTATAAAATGTATAATTACCCATGTGGTTGTTCAATTTCAATGGAAATTATGAAATTATTAAGACCAAAAGAATTTGATGAAAGAGGATTAGTTCACCACAATTGGGGCGAATGGTACATTCATCATGACTTTAGTATGATTAGGGGTTACGATTTTGAAGGGAAATCATACAATTTGCCAAAGATGTTACCAGATAGAGTTTCTTACTTAGAAATTGTAAGACAAATGGATTATTCTAGTAACATGCATCTCAATAGAAATAATAAATAGTCATTTATGTAAGGCACTTTGAATTTTGGGAATTTCTCTATAGTCTCTACTAAAGCTTATGAATTGATACAAAGAAAATTATTGGCATAATTTAAATTGAAAGAATATACCCCAAGAATAGGATATGATCCAAAAGGATATATAAATTATTGCAAGAAGAAGCATAATCTTGACAATTATATTCACATTTCCAAGCCAATAGAGGATGTCTTTAGGAACAAGGAGGATGTTGAGGCTGCAAAAATAATTGAAAAATATAATAAGGAGATAGAGAAGAAAATAAAATAATTAAGAGACATGGAGTCTCAGACATCTAAATAAGAATCTACTACTGAGAATGAGGGAAAATAAGAACAAGAGGTGGTTTTCCACTCATTTATAGGTGGTTATGTAGAGTTTCTTGATAGGGATGTTGAGGTGGAAAATGAGTTGTGTGTTGGTGAAGATGACAGACTTGAAGCCTATAAATATTTTGTTTCTAATGATCAGTTTTTAAAATTAAGGGAGTTTAAGTCATTTTTATACAATATTAAGGGTAGGAAGTTAAGGGAATCTATCCCTAATGTTACTCCAGAAAATGAACAACAATTGATGAATAAGTTGAGAGCTGATATAAATTATGAGATACAAAACATGACTCCATAGAGAGGGAGGCAATTATTACTTGTGGAAGGTATTATATTGTTTCCTAGTTGGGATCTCAGTGCATCACTAATATTTGATAGTTTCTTACATCATAATGACAAGTATTTCAAATTGAACATAGAGGGAGTAAAATAAATATATATTGGATCTTAGTACAATCCTGATGATAACTCCATGTTGCTATGGAATTTGTATCCACCAAATAGAAGGCCCAAAATAATTGATTATGAGAAAGCCTTTGGTCATATGATGACTTTGAAAGTTGGAGAGACATACCCTATTATCATAGCAGATATTGGTATTAAAGTTGCAAAATTGAACAAAGCTCAAATATTGCATTTGATCAAAGAGAAAAACTACTACAAAATAAAATATGAAAATGAACTATTGATAAGTACCTCTTTGAAGGATGTGGGATTGATGATTGCAACAAGTATAAGAAATTATAGGTAGAGTATAAGAAATTACAGGCAGAGTATCAACAGTTGCAGAATAACATGAAAGATGTCAGTTTGACACTATGTCTGCTTTATTGCACAAAAGGTTTTCAAAATTTAAGGTGTTCTTGGATTATTTTTGGAGTGTGCATAAGAGGAACCTTGAAGACCTGTTAGAACATGAAAGGATAAAAAACACACTGGATGTCAATAAACATGAGATGAGACTCAGAGGGTCTGATATGAACTCCATTTTTGCCATGGAAAAGATCATAAGAAAACATGCAAAGTATATAGAAGACTTGGAGTCAGAGTATAGTGGGTTCAAGGATGATTTTAAGAAAGGATTCCCTCATTTCTTTACAAAGATGGGTCTTTAAAGGAGCAAGGCACATGGTCAATAGAATGCAACAAAATATTACTGGATGCATTGAACATTGATAGGGAAGATGGAATATTAATGGATGGAGTTTTTCAACATATGGAGCAAATGATCATACTAGAGTACGACATCAGGAATACAATTAACAATGATGACACTTATATATCATAGGAATACAAGGATCCTATAGTGGCTTCTACTACTATGCTAGGAGAAGATTAATATGTTTATATTTTTTAGTGTCAACTAATTGTTGTTTTGTTTTGAAAAGACTTAAATGAAAGGACACCTCTCATGGATTTCTTATACTGATTGAATGTTCGAAGATGTTAAGTTGATGATCACTGAGCTGCAGAAAGTGAACATGCAAGACATTAAATCAGTTAATGTATTGTATTTTCATTGATATCAACTTGATATAATCAGATTGGTTATATACATAGTGTCAAATACTTTAGAGAATAAGAAATATTAAGGTTATGCTATCAGTAATGCATAAAATTTAAAGTATGCACTAAGTGACAACAAACACTGACGGTCAGTGCACCCCGATGGATAGAGAACCCTGAGAGGAAAGTCATAGTGATACCTGAGCAAGCATTACCAATGTAACTCAAGAAAAACCTCATAGTGTTTCCCGACGGACAGAAAACCCCAATGGAGATGCTTGCGGATAACTAAAGTGTTGACCGAGCTAACAAAGAGTTAAACACAAAAAATAATTGAAGTTCAAAAATGACAAAAGAGTTAGCTGGAAAGAGCTAAAGATGGATTTAACTAGTTGTTTACATTATTTTCATTGAAAATTTAAAGCCAAAGATAAGCAAGAGGTTTAAATCTATTTTATTCCAGTTGTCTAAGAGAAATCTATGGGATAAAATTGAAGTAAAGTTTTAAAGAAAGAAAGGAGAGAATTGTGGATCATGCCAAGAACAAGAAAGTCAAGGAATTAGAAATGGTGAAATCATGTCTATAAAGAGACAAGATAATTAATTATGAATGAGGGGTGAATAGAGAATAAGATGTTGAAGAGATACTGGTGAAGAAAAAATTCATACAGTCCTTATCAATCAAGCTAAAGAATAGAGATAAATATTTCTGCGGACACCGAGCAACAGAGAAGCACATCACCAAACAAAAAGAAGTGGAGAAAATGTATTGAAAGGAAACATTGATTAGAAAGGTATTATGAGCTTACAATAGATCTGAACATCTACAAAGAATATTTTTTTATATGAACAGATCATATACTATTTCAGTTTAACCATTGAATCAAAGAAGTCTCTTAAATGAGTAGGATCTAAACAAATCCTTTATATATTGAGATACATCCCAAGGAGTATCGAAAGGTTTACCATGAAGATAACATAAGAGTGCCAGATATCAAGTGATAAAATTTTAGTGTTAAATCTTCTAACAAGGTCACACTTAACAGTGTGTTTGTAACCTTTAATGGGGTTGGCCCTTCACCGAGCTCACTTTAGAAGAGTGAAAATTTTGGGTTACCAGTCCCAAGTAGTTTTTCCCTTAACAGGGTTTCCACGTTAAAAATCCATGTGTCAATGTGTTTATGAGTAATTAATTTAGTGTTTTGCATTATACATAACTAATCTAGATTGATTAGTAATCATTAAGTTATTTACTGTATTTTGGTAAAAGCTAGAAAAGGATAAACTGCTATTCAATACATCTTAACAAAAGGGATAAACTGTGAACTTTGAGCAGTAGTTAATTGATATGATTATTTAAAGGCATTCATCTTGAAGGACTAAAGATAACGAGAGATTTACAATTGTGTTAGAAAGTTTTTGGATTAATTTTTGAGGTCACTGATTCACCCCCCCTCTCAGTTATTCTAACAATTGGTATCAGAGCTTGTGTGCTTAAAAGGAAGGTTTCAAGACCTAAGAAAAAGATTAGAAGATGAGAAAACAAGATGTGCCCAAGTTGAACAAGGACAAATTTGCATCATGGAAAAGAAGGATAAGACTCCACCTATCAGTTATTGGAAATGATGTTACTCAATACTTGGAGACTGAATATGTGTTTCCTAAAGGACCTCACACACTTGAGAAATTAAGAGAAAAGAAAGAACACAATTCTATGATGATAGAAATTTCTTCCTCACTCTCTAATGCTAAATTTGAAGATGTCAAAACTTGCACCTTTGCAAAGAAAATGTAGGATAAATTGAAGTTGGTAAATGGAGGAGATGCTAATGTACTAAGAGCTAAGTTAGAAATCCTAAGAGGTAAATTTGATGAACTAAGAATGAAAGAAGGACAAAATATCAGCTGCAGAATAAAAGAGGTAGTCAATGATACCCAAGGAGTTGGAGGCATACTTGAAGAAGAAACAGTGGTAAGTAAAATCCTAAGAACCTTACTACCTGTATATGCTATTAGAGTATCTTCTATACAAGAAATGAGAGCAATAGAAAACATTAATGTCACTGTAAATAGCTTGGTTGGTAGACTGATTTTATTTGAGATGAATAACTTTTATAATAGTGTCTTACCATCTATTGAGTCTGCATTCAAATCTTCTTTGAAAATAAGTAAGTCAAGTCATAAACACACTATGAGAAATGATAGTTAAAGTGATAGTGATGACCAAGATCTTGATGAGATTGAAGCACTAATGGATAGAAGATTGTAGAGAGGCAAATGTAGATGCAAAGGTAAACTACCACTTGTATGTTTTAATTGTAAAGAGATTGGACACTTTGTTGCTAGATGTCCTAACAAAAGAAAAGATGACAGAAGTAATGAGAGATCATATGAAAAGAAGTTTGGTAAAAGTGACAACAGAGATTACTGAAGCAACTGACAATCTGACATAAGAGATACCCGAGACTACAAGGACAAAGGGAAGAAGGCTTGTTACCTGGATGAGAACAGAGCTGGAGATTTTGACACTGAATCTGATGAAGACATTGAGATGGTATTTTTGTCCATGAAGGATGATTCAGACATAGAAGAAAGGTATGTAGAGACTGCACTCATATCTAGGGTTAGTAAGAATGATGTCTAGATTATAGATAGTGGCTTCACTCACCACATGACTGGTGATAACAAAATTTTGAAAATTTTGAGTATTATAATGGTGGATCAGTAAGAATGGGTAATGTCACACCTTGTCCAGTTGAAGGTAAAGGAACTATAATGTTGAATAACCTGATCAAATGTGAAAATGCATAATGGGTAAAAGGAATTAATTATAATCTATTGAGTGTTTCACAGCTGAATAACACATGTCACCGAGTAAAATTTGAGAACAAAAAGGAAAAGATCTTGAATGAATCAGGAAGGTTGATTAGAACTGGTGAACATAAAAAAGGTAACCTATTATATCTTGATGATGTAAATACTACTTGATTAATGGCTAGAAACAAAGACATATGGTTGTGGCATAAGATATTATGTCATGTGAATTTTGAAAACATGATTAAGATAAGTAATAAAAGGAAAGTAAGAGGCTTATCGAGCATGTCAAAGCCCGAGCATATCATGCGTAAGAATTTTCAAAAAGGTATGATGAAAAAGTCTATTTTCAAGAGCAAAGCCCATAAATCTAATGCTATTCTAGAATTAGTCCATAATTATCTATCTGGACCTATGAGAACCAAGATTTACTATGGTGATAGATATTTCATTCTCTTTGTTGATGATTATTCTAGAATGATGACAATTATGTTCTTAAAAGAAAAATTAGAAGTATTCAAGATGTTTAAATGGTATAAAGATATGGTAGAAAAACAAAGTGGTAAGGAATTGAAATGCTTAAGATCTGATAGAGGAGGAGAATTTGTTTTTGACGAGTGCACTAACTTTTGAAATGAGCATGGAATTAAAACATAGGTTTCTGCACCAAGAACACCACAACAAAATGGGATTGCTAAAAGAAGAAATAGATCCATTGTTAATTGTGCAAGAACACTAATGATTGAGAAAACATCACTCAAAAATTATGGAGAGAATATTTCAGTACTGTTGTCTACACATTGAATAGAGTACAATTGAAGAAAGACACAAAGAAGACACCCTATGAGCTATGGTATGGATACACACCCAATGTAAGCTACTTCAGAATTTTTGGCAGTCAATGTTATATTTTGAAAGATGATAGAAAAGGAAAGCTTGACTCTAAAACTGAAGAAGGTATCTTTCTAGGGTATTCTACCAAAATCAAGGCTTATAAATGTCTTAACAAGTCCTCTAACAAAATCATTGAAAGTGCAAATATTAGAAAAGATGAATGTGCAGAGAAAAATGAAGAGGAAAGCATAAAAGAACCAGAAGACTACAACATGTTTGTTTTCACTAAAGAACCTAACACTCTTCCTGAGCAACAGTGTATCACTCCCGAGCAATAGAACATTGCACCCAAGCATCAGGCTGCAAATACCAATAATCAGCAAGATGATGTTCCAAGAAATGGAGATTAGAATGAAGGTCAAGATGATGATCAGAATGATGAACAAATAGCTGAACCGATACTTTCCAAGTATGTCAGAAGACATCATCTACAGAACTAGATCATAGGAGAAAAGAAGGCTGGAATGAGAACAAGAAGTAAGTCACTGAACACTAGATGTTTAATTTGTGATTTTGAGCCTAAATCTATTAATATTGCACTTGAAAATGAAGAATGGTTTAGTGCTATGAATGAAGAGATGGAACAGATTGCGAAGAACAGAACATGGACATTAGTACTGAGACCAGATGAAAAGAATGTCATTGGTACCAAATGGATATTCAAAAACAAGCTGAATGAGAATGGAGAAGTCACAAGGAACAAAGCAAGGTTAGTATGCAAGGGGTATGCACAAGAAGAAGTTATTGAATATGGAGAAACCTTTGCACCCATTTCTAGACTAGAAGGATTAAGAATCTTACTTTCTTATGATGCATTCAAAGGATTCAAGGTATACTGGATAGATGTCAAATCTACATTCCTAAATGGAATATTGGAAGAAGAGGTATACATTGAACAACCAAAAGGGTTTGTTGATCCTAATAAGAGAAACATGGTTTTTAGACTACACAAAGCCTTGTATGGATTGAAAAAAGAACCTAGAGCCTGGTATGACAGACTTCACTCCTATCTCATAAGCATTGGATTTGTAAGAACAATTGAAAATAACAATCTGTACTTAAAAGAAGATTCTGATGATAATATTATGATTGTTGAAATATTTGTTGATGATATCATAATTGGGGGGGGGGGGTAATGATATGTTATGTAAATATTTTTCTAATGAAATGAGCATAGAGTTTGAGATGTCAATGTTTGGGGAGATCAAATTCTTTCTTGGTCTAGAGATTCTTCAACAAGATGTAGGCATATATATCACACAATCCAAATACATCGAGGAAGTGCTGAAGATATTCAAGATGGAAGATTCCAAGCCAGTTGGAACACCTATGGAAACCAGATTTAAGCTGACAAAAGAAGAAAAATCAAATGAGGTAAATCAGACCTTGTATAAATCAATGATTGGAAAACTAATATATGTTGTTCATACTAGACTAGATATAGCACATGCAATTGGAATAGTTGCAAGATTCTCTGCTAATCCAAAAGAATCACACATGATTGCTGTCAAAAGAATTATGAGATATCTAAAGAACACTGAGGACTATGGATATTGGTATAAAAGAGAAGTCAAATTTGATGCTGATTGGACTGGAAAATTAGATGATAGAAAGAGCACAACCGGAGGAGCATTCTTCATGGGTGACAAACTTGTCACATGGATAAGAAAAAAGAAAGGATGCATCTCAAAATATACCGTAGAAGCATAATATGTGGCTACTACTGCAAACTGATCTAATATTGCATGGATCAAACAATTAATGGAAGGTATGAATATGGAAATTCTTGAACCAGTGATTATCAATTGTGATAATACTAGTGCAATAAACATTTCTAAGAATCCTGTCATGCATGCTAATACTAAGCATATTGTAATCAAGTATCATTGCTTAAGAGAACAAGTGCAAGATAAATAGGTGATACTAGAATATGTTCAATCTAAGGAACAATTAGCTGACATATTCACAAACTCATTGCCTAAAGATACATTTGAGTACCTGAGAAAGAGACTAGGGGTCCGACCCTTGTCTATTGGTTAGTAAGCTGACTAGGAGGCTGCATCAGCCTACACACAATCAGAAGATTATTCATGTTGATGCAAGAAAATAGATATAATGCATAGATAAATCAATACACAACAAGGTACATATCTGCACCAAACACCAGAGTCATTGTATTGCTGATGGATAGGGAAATTCAAGGAGTATATTATAAAAAGGAGAAAGGATATAACTTTGGCATTATTGTCAAAGGGAGAGATTATCCAAAGGGAGAGATTACATATGAAATATCCATCATGAATATCATAAGGGAGAGATGAATTTAGATGACTTGAGGGAGATGTAACCTATAAGGGAGAGAATATCAAAAGGGAGAGAAGTATCATGAGGGAGAGATGACTTAAGGAAGAAATGACTTAAGGGAGAGACTACTCTATACTGTTGTCAAAGGAAAAAAAGATTATCAAGGAGAGGAATAGTCAAAGGGAGAGAAAACATCAAAGACAAAATAAGAAGCTTCTACATCTATCCGATGAAGGGATTGAAGGTTGAAGAAAGCACTCTGCAAGAAAAAAATCTAAGCTAGAAGAGCTTACCAAGAGCTAGACATTTGTATTGGTTATAGTACAATAAAATTGGTAGACTGATGAACTACAACTGATATAATTCATGTTGTATTAGTGATAATGTAGTGTGTTTCCATCAATGCCAAAGGGAGAGATTGATGGAATATAACTGATTGAATGTTTGAAGATGTTAAGTTGATGATCACCGAGCTACAGAAAGTGAATGCAGGACATTAAATTAGTTAATGTATTGTATTGTCATTGAAGTCAACTTGACATAATCTGATTGGTTATATACATAGTCTCAAATACTTTAGAGAACCAAAAATATTAAGGTAATGCTATCAGTAATGCACAAGTATGCAATAAGTGACAACAAACATCAACGGTCAGTGCACCCCAATGGATAGAGAAACTTGAGAGGAAAGTCACAGTGATACCCGAGCAAGAAACCTGAGCTAGCATTTCAAACAAGTGGAACCAAAGTAACCCTAGCATAACCTCACAGTGTTTCCCGACAGACAGACAACCCCAATGGAGATGCCCGAGGAGAATTGAAGTGTTGACCGAGCTAACAAAGAGTTAAACACCGAAAAGAATTGAAGTTCAGAAATGACAAAAGACTTAGCAAGAGCTAAAGATGGAGTTAAGTTGTTGTTTACATTGTTTTCATAAAAAATTTAAAGCCGTAGATAAGCAAGAGATTTAAAGATATTTTATTCCAGTTGTCTAAGAAAAATTTATGAGATAAAACTAAAGTAAAGTTTTAAAGCAAGAAAGGCAAGAATTACAGATCACACCAAGAACAAGAAAGTCAAGGACTTAGAAATGGTGATATCATGTCTATAAAGAGACAAGCTAATTAATTATTAATGAGGGGTGAATAGAGAGGAAGATGCTAAAGAGATACTGGTGAAGAAAAAATTCATACAATCCTGATCAATCAAGTTAAAGAATAGAGCTAAAGATTTCTGCGGACACCGAGCAACAGAGAAGCACAACATCATCAAGCATAAAGAAGTGGAGAAAAGGTATTGAAAGGAAACATTGATAAAATTTTTATTATGATCTTACAATTTTTATATGAAAAAATCATATACTGTTTCAGTTTAACCATTGAATCAGAGAAGTCTCTTAAACGAACAAGATCTAAAAAAATCCTTTATATATTGAGATACATCCCAAAGAGTATCAAAAGGTTTATCATGAAGATAGTATAGGAGTGCCAGATATCAAGTGATAAACTGTTAGTGTTAAATCCTCTAACAAGGTCACACTTAACGGTGTGTTTGTAACCTTTAATAGGGTTGGCTCTTTATCGAGCTCACTTTCGAAGAGTAAAAATTTTGGGTTACCGATCCCAATTGGTTTATCTCTTAACAAGGTTTCCACGTTAAAAATCCATGTGTAAATGTGTTTATGAGTCATTACTTCAGTGTTTTTCATTACTCATAACTAATCTGGATTGATCAGTAAGCATTAAGTTATTTACTGCATTTTCGTAAAAGCTAGAAAAGGATAAACTATTATTCGATAAATCTTAAGAAAAGGGATAAATAGTGAACTCCGAGAAGTAGTTAATTGATATGATTATTTAAAGGCATTCATCTTGAAGGATTGAAGATAACTATAGATTTACAATTGTGGTACAAAGTTTTTGAATTAATTTTTGAGGCCACTGATTTCCCCCCCCCCTCAGTTATTCTAACACACACACACACACACACACACACGTTAGAAATGTTACAAAATAAGACATCGTAGAATAGGAAAAGTACTTTGTCTGTTTTAAAAGAATTTTTTAGAATAAATATATGGGTAGTGCTTTACTTTTTAAAATTGTGGATGCAATCTTTAAGTTGACCAGTTCCTTTGTGATTTTTGTTTCAAGTAAATAGAAGTTATCTTGTGTCTTTATATAGAGAGATTATTAATATTACATTATAATTAGATTATCAAATTTGGATGCGAAGTTGTTGTCCATACTCATTTTTTCTTATTGGTATTTTCAAGCAAAAGTTAAACTCAATAGGACTGATTGTGATGTTATCTTATAATTGAAGAAATTGAAGGTCATATAAGTTGACAGGGTCACAAGTGGTGGTCTTAAAAATTGTCTAATAGGGGTTATACATGAAGGTCAAGGAGAAGAATGACTCTGCAACCAAATAGGAAGAAAGCAGTGGTCTATCATTATAATCATATATCAAAATTTCAGTCAAAAGGATAAAATTTAATTAGATCAGCATAAGTTAGAAGTAGAGAAGAACTGATAGTAGAAGGATAAAGCAGAATTAGTGCTCATTAGAAGAGATAAAAGATAGAGTAAGAGTAAAAATTAGTAAGAGAATCAGAATACTTGATAAAAGTATAAGTTAGAAAAAGGCAGTAGTATATCAAGGAGTAGTAGTAAAGCAATCAATAACTAGTAAGATAAGTAGTAAGAAAGGAATACATATTTTGACATTTAAAAACTTCATGCCATTTTGAGATTGCATATACATAATCATTAAGAGAATAATCCAGTCTACTATAAAAAAAGCTTCAACCTAGTTGGAGAATAGGGCTAGTCGCCTAGGTCATGTAGAGCCTAAAGTGTAAAGGATTTCAATCATATTAGATTGATCCTATTTGTCGGCCATAAAAAGTGAGAATCTTGTAGAAGGAATTTGGAATTATCTTAAGATTTATCAATCCATTGATTTCAAGGATGGTTTGAAGAAAGGATTGCCCTTGTTGATTTACAAAGATGGGTCTTTAAAGGAGCAAGGCACATGGTCGACAAAATGCAATAAAATATTACTAAATGCATTGGACATTGCTAGGGTGGAGGGAATATTACTGGATGTGGTTTGTTAGCATATGGAGAAAATGATCATACAAGAGTATGACATCAGGAATACAATTCACGATCTTGGAACTTATATATCACATGAATATAATGATCATATAGTGGCTGCTATGGCTATCCTAAGAGGAGATTAATATGTTCCCATGTTGTTAGTGTTAACTAGTTGTTATTTAAAAAAAAGACTTAAATGAAAGGACACCTCTCACGGGTCTCTTTCACACACACACACATTTGAAATGTAATAAAAGGAGACATCATAAAATAGGAAAAATACTTTGTTAGTTGTAAAAAGACATTTTTAGAAGTAATATATGGGTAGTGCTTTACTTTTAAAAGTTGTGGATGCAATCTTTAAGTTGACTAGTTCTCCTACGATTTCTGTTGAAGTAAATAGATTCTCTCTTGAGTCTTTGTGTAGAGAGATTATTTGTATTATATTACAATCTAATTATCAAAATTTGTATGAGAAGTTGTCAATACTTATTTTATATTATTGGCCTTTTCAAGAAAAAAGTTAAACTCAATAGGAATGATTGTGATGTTATCTAATAGTTGAAGACATTAAAGGTTAGATAAGTTGACAGGGTCATCCAAGTGGTGGTATTAAAAATTGTCTCATAGGGGTTATACATGAAGGTCGAGGAGAAGAGTAACTCTGCAGCCCAATATGAAGAAAGCATTGGTATATTATTATAATCATTTATCAAAATCTCAGTCAAAAGGATAAAATTTAATTAGAGATAAAAATAAGTTGGTGTAGACACCCTAAAATGGACCGACTTGAGACTTGACATTAAAAACACTTTTCATCTATTAATTAATGGTTTTTTAATCGTTAATTAATCATCTACTTTCCTCTAAATTCATTCCCCAAATCATCTAATCAAATTCCCAAAATTAATTAAATAATTAATTTTATTTAATTAATTAACCTTAATTGATTAATTAAAAATAATTAATTAATTAAATTCAATTTCCTATGGTTTAAATTGAAAGATTTAAACTTACTAATTAAATTATTCCAATTAAATTAATTTAATTTCATTCAATAAATCAATTCTAAATAAAAAAGAATTCAATTATCTCACATGTTGAAAACTTTATTTATATAAATGAATTAAATATTCATTTATTTTCAAAGAGATAATCCTTAATTAGATCAAATGGGTTACTCCACCCATCTCTCCAGTTCACATGGGTAACTCCACCCACCTCTTCAGTTCTAAAAGGTAACTCACAATTAGCTCTTCAGTCAACCAAACTCTAGATCCTCTTTACCAATTGAAGAGGTGGACTTTACTGATGGCTTCTCCAGTTCCCTTTGATTGCAATCATTCATCTCCCTATCTCTGGTATTGATCTCAATTGTTCATATCATCCCCAATTCATATATAATAAACCCTTCATACCCATTTGAAGGATCCAGGATTTCAAGCTCTCGTGCGCCATTACTCCGTCAGTTTGGTTCTAGCATTCAAGCCATCTTGCGATCACACACCCATTTCAATTATCAAATTATCGACACTTCTCAAGTCATAGATGCTGCCCACACCAATACTGAGCATCAAAAACAACATTTCGGAAGGAGTAGAGAGAGACAATAGAAGCTTCAATCACTTTGGGGTTTGCATTCATTTGTTCTCCTTTCTTTTCTTGTACATTTTATTGGTTACATTTTAAGTATTTGTTATTGGTAGCTTTGTGTATTTGATTTCTATCATTACAAACTGGTGCTACTAACCCTCACCTTTGGAAAGCTTGGGAACCACAAATCACGAAAGGAGGCATACATTTTCATCTATTAATTAATGGTTTTTTAATCGTTAATTAATAATCTATTTTCCTCTAAATTCATTCCCCAAATAATCTAATCAAATTCCCAAAATTAATTAAATAATTAATTTTATTTTAATTAATTAACCTTAATTGATTAATTACAATTAATTAATTAATTAAATTCAATTTCCTATAGTTTAAATTGAAAGATTTAAACTTACTAATTAAATTAATTTAATTTCATTCAATAAATCAATTCCAAATAAAAAAGAATTCAATTATCTCACATGTTGAAAAATTTATTTATATAAATGAATTAAATATTCATTTATTTTCAAAGAGATAATCCTTAATTAGATCACATGGGTTACTCCACCCATCTCTCTAGTTCACATGGGTAACTCCACCCATCTCTCCAGTTCACATGGGTAACTCCACCTACCTCTTCAGTTCTAAAAGGTAACTCACAATTAGCTCTTCAGTCAACCAAACTCTATCTCCTCTTTACCAATTGAAGAGGTGGAGTTTACTGATAGCTTCTCCAGTTCCCTTTGATCTCAACCGTTCATCTCCCTATCTCTAGTATTGATCTTAACCATTCATATCATCCCCAGTTTCTATATAATAAACCCTTCATACCCATTTGAAGGATCCAGGATTTTAAACTCTCGTGCGCCATTACTGTGTCAATTTTGGTTCTAGCATTCAAGCCATCTTGTGATCACACACCCATTTCAATTATCAAATTATTGACACTTCTCAAGTCATAGACGTTGCCCACACCAATACTGAGCATCAAAAACAATGTTTCAGAGGGAGTAGAGAGAGACAATAGAAGCTTGAAGCACTTTGGGGTTTGCATTAATTTGTTCTCCTTTCTTTGCTTGTACATTTTACTGGTTACATTTTAAGTATTCATTATTGGTATCTTTGTGTATTTGATTTCTATCATTGCAAACCGGTGCTACTAACCCTCGCCTTTGGAAAGATTGGGAACCACAAATCATGAAAGGAGGCGTACATTTAAGGCCTTTGGAGGATGTCTATCACATCTTGCAGATTCCTATTCAGGGTGTTCTTATTGAGTACAACAATGATGCTGGCGTGACTTCTCTCTCTAAGCTTTCTAGTTTGCCTTCGGATCAGCTTGGGATGTCAGATCCCTATGACATCCCATGGTCTAGATTTGGGATGGGTCTAGATAGATTGACCACATTGTTTTTGATTAAGGTAAAAATAGGTTTTGAAAGGACCCTTAAACCTTTTACAATTGATTACTAGAGATAAGCATCATAATCCCATACACACATAGATATCCTGCTATGAACAAAAAGTAAGACCCCAAGGAACACCCAAAACCCCAAAAAAGGAAAAACAAAAAACTTCCAAAAAGATGCACAGTATCCAGCACAACTTCCAGCAAAGTTTCCAACACAAATAAACTACATCATACTTTCATAGGCTTCCCCAGCCTCTTTCTGCATTTATTCCATTTTATCAATGAACTCCTTCAACACTTTCATCTCTTTTGGAATCTCAGGAACTTTCCTTTTAATGCCACTTCAGGTTCTGGTCTCTAGGCCCGAGCTTCCAGCTTTGTCATCTATAGTAATAGTAGTATTTTCCAGTAGACTACTCTCCAAGTAAGCATATAATGCTTTGAGATTTTGGATAGAGACTTGAAGCCCTACATTACTATGCTTGAGAATAATACTTATCATATGCCCGTTGTGGTTGATTTTCTTTTTCATGGCTTTCACCTTTTCTTCCACAAGAGCATTGACTCTGGCTATGATCTCCTCATCGTTGTTGTTGTTTTTTACCTTAATCAACAGGTCCTTCTCCATTTATTCCAGCTTGGTTTTGAAGGGCTCCATGGCTTCTTGCATTTCATTCAGGTGTTGCTTCATGGACTTCATTTCCTCACTGATCCAATTCTCCATGCTAGCCCAGTGATCCTCCTTGCTTTCTAGAATTCTATCATCGATATCAAACCCTACCATATTTTTGTGATCAGGGTCCATTCTCTATCTTTTCTTTTTCCTATTTCTAGCCTTCAAATTCAGTTTCTCTACCTACTCCTCCTTGTCCTTAACATCATTCATTTCCTCATTTTTATCCTCCTTGTCAGCTCCCTCTTTTTCTTCTTCTTCTTCTTCTTCTTCTTCTTCTTTTTCCACCTCTTGATTGCCAGCTTCATTTTGCCTATTCTCATCATCATCATTTGAGGGCGTTTCCTCCTCATTTTTATGGGTGTTCTCCTTGTTCCCCTATTCATCTTTCTCATTCACTAGAGCCTCCTCATTTATCTCTTGAGCTTACTCTTCTAGCATGGGTGTTTCCTCCTTCTCCTCTTCCTGAATCTCATCTTCATTACCTTGAATATCAAGGGTTTGGTCTTCAATCTCCTCCTGCCTTTCCAGATTCACCTTTTTTTTTCCTTACCCTTTTCTTTGGGTTCTCCTTTTTACTATCTAGATTTACTTGCTTAGCATTCCCTTTAACCCTTTTGGGAATGGGTTCTAGGATTTGATTTCTAGCGTATTCTAAAATTAATAGAATAAGCCCCTCATGAAGCACCGGGTTGGTCACTTTTTTCCTATGCTCCATGACACTATTATTCAGTGAGCTTAGAAGATAGAAGGGGAATGACAACTTTTTGTTATACCTAAAATGATTTGCAAGAACAAAATGAAGGTTGTAAATTTTGGAGCAGTGGTCATCCAGGGTGAAATACTCAATCATCACAGTCAAAATGTTAGCCCAGTGAATCTTAATTTTGTTAATATCCACATAATCCCCCGTCCCTTTTCTCAAAAGGGCTTCTTCTTCTTTAGTTTTTGGGAAGATTTTGAAAGCTTGAGTCCTGATCCGCTTGTTGTCCCTATAAAACTTCATGCCTTCACAAGAAAGGCCCGTAATTTCTAAAATTATGCTCATAGTTAGAGTAAAAGACTTACCCCACATATTCACCTTTCCGTTCTTCCAGGCGTCTTCAAATTTTTTAGTTATTTCTTTGTCCCATCTATGTAGCTTCTCCAAATATTGGGTCACACCACCCTTCTTCAGCCTCTTCCAGACTTTCCTATTTTGTTTGCAATTTGTACAGTCTATTGAATCCTCCCTCTTCAGACCATCACCCATTATACTCAAAGATTTCTAAACTTTTAGAGAGTGAATGGGCTGAAATGCAAGACACTGAAATGCAATACTGTTGTGATTTTTCTATTTCAAAATGCTAGCTAAAACCCACAAAGCATGTGAAGTCACATTCTTTATGAATCTCGCATCCCTCGACTGACAGCTATCATCACACTTAAACTTAAGAGATCTACTCATCATTAATTATGTTTATTAATTGAGCCTTCAATATGGTTAATCTTATCGTACCTGATAAGACATAAAATATCCATATTGAGATCCACTTCCCCTCTCCATGATTGGATGACGTCAATTTGAGCCCCCACATTAGCTAAGCTATCCATCGGCTTATTTCCTTCCCTAAACACATGGGTTATGTGACTTTATTTAAAAAGGAGCATTAAGGATTTATTTTTTTCAATTATGTGGCTACTTGTCCAGGAAGCCTCATTCTTACCCTTAATATAGTTTATTATGTTTAGAGAGTCTCCCTCCAACCAAAAATTTGAATGACCCATTTCTCTATCCAAAATGACAACTTGAAGGGCTGCCATCACTTCGGCAACATGATTTGTCTGAACCCCCAGAGGGGATGCAAAAGCTCCCAAAAAATTTCCAGCAGAGTCTCTTATTATGCCTCCCACTCCAGCTCTTCCCGGATTCCCTTTAGCTACCCCATCAAAGTTACCTTTGACCTAGCCAATCGGAGGAGCTGACCATCTTGTGTTTTCCCTCAAAATTTAAATCCTTGTCTTTCTACCCCTGATTATTCCTGTTAAGAATATCATTTAAAATCTGAGTGTTCTTACAGGGGGAGTCTCTAGGGAGATAACCTTTGAAATTTTCCAGCAAACTTCTGCAAATGCTATTGGCCACAATTTCATAGTATGAGATTTTTTCTCTGAATATTCTATTATTTCTCTCCTTCCAGATTCTCCAAGTGAAGTGAGGAAGAAACAACAATCCAAAGGTTTTTGGCTTCTTTACCATCAAGAGGGCAATGCCATTGTTTTACCATGTCCTGGAAGTTATTAGGTTTCACCCAATCCAGGTTGAAATTATTGAAGAAAGAGTTCCACACTTTACAAGTATAAGTACAATGAATCATAATATGGTTACAATTTTTAGCTTCAGAACAACAAGAATACATCTGTTAGGCACACTAAATCCCCTTTTACAAAGATTGTCCACAGTAAGAATTTCATTCTGAACAAGCAGCCGAAAAAACATGTTAATTTTAGGTATTAGCTTATTTTTCCATACATGATAACTGATAGGATGATCTTCCTGGGAGAAGATAAGGGCTAATGCTGAAGAGACCAGAAATTTTCCATTAGCCTTCGGACCCCAAATCAAAGAGTCTTGTTCATTTTCTCTTACAAACCAAAGATTAAGGTGCTTATTGACCAAATTGAGGTTTTCATCAAAGGAACTAAGGTCCACCCATTTCTCATTGATCCAATAATCAGAAACCTTTTACCCAACTATATCTTTACAATCCAGAATTGCTGGCATCACTTCCTACTTCTCATTAAGAGCTTCTTCCTTCAGCCAGTTATCATTCCAGAAATTTATTTTCCTGTCATTTCCTAGCTTCCATCTTATCCCTTTTCTAATCAGGTTCCTTCCTTTCCTTATGTTGTTCCAAATGAAAGAACCTTTGATATCCAAAGGGTTCCTTAGCATATCCTCCAAATATTTCAGATGGTATTTTCTCTTGATATTATAATTCCATTCCTTCTCCTCTTCAAAGATTCTCCAACACTGTTTAGCTAGCAAAGCCTTATTAGTATTTTTAATGCTTCTGATACCAAGCCCTCCAAAATTATTAGGTTTACACACCACCTCTCATGCTATAAGACTTAACCTCTTCTTCTCTTCAACTCCAGACCAGAGAAATATTTTCTAAATTTTTTCAATCAAGTCTGCAAACTTCTGAGGAATTTTAAAGAGAATGAGCTCATAGACTGGAAGATTTTGGAGAGTAGATTTCAGAAGCTGAAATTTTCTAGCTTGACTTAGAGTATCTCCCTTCCATCCTACTAGCTTGTTGTGAAAATGGTCAAGGATACCATTCCAAAAATAATCATCTGGTTTATGACATAGAGGGAGTCCCAGATAGGTAGAGGGAAGACTCCCAATCTTGCACCCAAAAATGGTAGAGATCTTCCTTTGTCTTTCTTCAGGACTGTTGTAGAAAAAGGGAACTCTTCTCCCAGTTAATAGATTGACCAGAAGCATTAGTATAAGTATTCAAAGCCTTCTTCATGTTCCTTGCTTCATTAACAGATGCTTCCTCCATCATGATAGTGTCATCCACAAATTTTTCATGAGAACATTTTTGCAGAGCAGAGGAGGGTTGGAGACCATAAATCTGACCAATTATAACCATACTATTGATGTATCTCCCAAGGCCTTCCACCATTATGGCAAAGAGAATGGGGGAGATTGGATCACCTTGTCTCAAACCTCTTGTGGGATGGAAGAAAATGTAAGATCCCCCATTAAAAAGCACATAAGAAGTCACTGTAGACACCAATTGCATTATTATTCTTATCACATCTTTATCAAAGCCAAAAGAGCTAAGGATATTTGACAGAAAAGACCAGTCCACTCTGTTAAGGATTTTGACAAGTCCAATTTCATCAAGAAACATTATTTTTTAGAGGCATGAAGAGAATGAATATTCTCATGCACCACCATAATAGTGTCTAGGATCTGTCTTCTTGGAACATAACTATTCTATTAAGGAGAGATCAGATTAGGGAATATTCTTAGGAGTCTAGTAGTCATGACCTTCGAAATGATTTTATATAAGGAGTTGTAGAGACTTATTGGTCTAAAGCCATCAACCGTATCTGCTCCAGGTTTTTTAGGAATGAGATCTATAAAAGTTGAATTAAGTTCGTTAAGGATAGATTTAGCTCCAAAGAACTCTTTTACCACCGAACAAACATTTTTCCCAGTGATGCTCTAGAACAGCTGGAAGAAAAACATCTGAAACCCATCAGGACCTGGAGATTTCTCCCGTCAAAAGAAAAAAATAGCCTTCTTGATTTTAGTGTCCGAAGGAATAGCTTTTAGGAGAACATTGGAGGAATGATCCATTTTACAATGAATCAAAGAAAGTAATTTCCTTTGGTCTTCTTAGTTAAGAGTTTGATCTTTAGATAACAAGGCCGCAAAGTACCCCATCATTTCTTCCCTTATTTCTTCTTCTTTAGTAATTTTACCTTTGGTAGCAGACAAGGAATGAATTCTATTTATTGCCTTGTGTTTAAGAGCAGTAAGATGAAAAAAATCTGGTATTATTATCTCCTACTTTCAACCAAAGAGATTTGGATCTCTGCCTCTAGAAAGTCTCGTCTTTAGCAATAATGTTGTGAAAATCTACAAGGACAACATTCTCTTGAGTTGTCATATTTTCAGTTAGGTCATTCCTTTGAATTTCCTCCTGGATTTCTTTCAAGTCCATTTGGGTTTTCTTTTTGGATTGGAAGATGTCACCATGGACATTCTTGTTCCAATGTTTGATATTAGATTTCACATTAGCTAGTTTCTTGACCACTTTGAACATTGATATTCCTTCCACCTTAATATTCCAGTAGTCCTTTATTTTATTTTCCAGATCAAGGTGATCTAGCCACATCTTCTCAAATATAAAGGGAGCATTTCTTTTGCCAGTGAAAGGAAGAACATTAAAGGATATATGAAAATGATCTGAACCAATTCTAGTGAGGGATGAAAGGGCACAAGAGAACTTAGTATACCATTCCAGATTGATCATCACCCTATCAAGCTTCACTTGAATAAGATCAGCTCCCACCCTACGATTAGACTAAGTATAGTTAATCCCTTCCAGATCAACATCCATCAAACCTTCATTAATAATAAAGTCCATCAAATCTACTCTACTTTCCACTTGAGATGAGTTTCCTCCCATTTTATATTCCTTCTTTAAGGGAGTATTAAAGTCTCCCATTATAATAAAGTTGTTCTCCAGACTAATTTCCATCTGATCATGCAACTTCTTCCAAAGCTTAAGTCTTCCAGATTTAGTGTTGGGAGCATAAAGATTGATAAGGATCCAAGAGAAATTATCCTTTAAGCTCTGGACTTTGGCTGCTAAGAAATTTTTATCCTCTTTTAGGAGCTAACAGTCAAAGCAAGATTGATTCCAGAAGATAGCCAATCCTCTAGAAGCCCCTTCAGAACTACTACCAAAACAGTTCCCATTTGTTAACAGTTTCAAGTTCTCTATTTTATCTTTAATCATCTTAGTTTCTTGAATCAAAAGAATATCAAGTTTAGAATATCTAACTAAATTCCTAACTACATCTTGCTTGTGAGGACCATTGAGTCCTTGAATGTTCTAGGAAATAATCTTCATTTAAGGATTGGGGAACAAACCAGATGGATAGTGAGTTGTTTTCCATTAGCAATATTATGTTTTGCTTCCTCTTCCCTTTGATTTTTCTCTGTTCTTCTTCCTTTTTCTAGTTTTGGAGTTCCTATGTCTGCTTTCTATTGTCTTGTCAAGACTCCTAGTTTTTGGCTTCTGGTCTTCTTTATCAATTTCCCCATTGAGGAGCTCTCAAATTTCTTTCTCGAGCTAGAGTTCATTTCATAAACATAGTGGTTTCTTTTAGGGGATTTTGGGCCTTTTTACCTGATCCCTTCTTTGAGTTTCCCACAGTTGGCCAAGATTTTTCCTCTGCATCTTCCTCTTTCTTCTTTTTCTATTTATCATTCTGATTTTGATCAGCTGGGGAGTTTATTTTCCTTCCCCTAGTTGAGTCAATCTCCTTCTCTTGTTTTTCCTCTTACCTTTGTTTTTTTTTATTTTATGTTTCTTCTAGAGATTCCTCTTCATCAGAGTACCTTTATTTTTCTTCTCCTTTGGAAGGAGTCACATTTTCTTCTATCCTTGATTCATTCTATTTTATTTATTCTGTGACAAGTTCCCCTTTTTCTTCTACTACTATATTCTAGCTTGTGAACTCAACTGTCCTTTATTTGGGAACTTGCATCACAACTTCTTGAACAACATCCCCTTTTTTCTCCTTTTGATTATTCTCATTTATTTTTCATTCATGCTTTCATCCATCTATTCCCTATTTCCTTCTAGAATTTTTGGGATGACATTTGTTTCCTCTATTTTTCTTTTCCATTCCATTCTTTGTCCTTTGATTTGATCTTGGTCCTTCTTCTTTTCCTTTTGAGGCTTGTGGGGGAAATGTTTGGCCAAGTGACCAGATTTATTACATATAAAGCATGCAAAAGGCATCGATTCATATTCAATCTCTTGAATCCATGACCCCAATTTCAATTTCAGGGTTATTACATGAGGAAGATCTACATTCTGTTGAATGTTAACACAAATCCTTGCGTAAAATTGTCTTGTTCTAGCTTCTGTCATCAGATCTATAGATAGAAGCTCCCCAAAAGCACCTACTATGGCGATCAGAATGTCTTCATGCCAATAATCTAGAGGCATCCCAAGAAGATGAACCCAAACCAATGTTGCTGTAAAGAAGCTATCATTATAGTCAAGGCTAGTCGTCTATTTTTGCAGAGATAAGGAAGGATTTTCCCATCATCCAGGGACCTCCACACAGAAATTTAGAAAGGTCTTCCCCATTTGAGAATTCAAAGGAGAAAAAACATTTAGGCATAGCCACTACATCAACTTGATCTTTCAGCCTCCATTTCTTATCCACTAAGGATCTAACTAAATCTATGTTCGGTCTTGGACCCAAAAATTTCCCTACCAGAGTAGAAGCCATGATAGAAACTGTGTGGTCCACTAACAGATCTGGTATATCAATACAAAACTCTCCTTTCAGTGGGTTTGTTAAGATATTCACTTTGGGGAATAAGGACTTACCCGAGGGTTTTATACCAAGGAGACCCACCCATTTCCCTTTCCCCAGTTTAGTGGAGAGACCATGTGACTTACCTTGAGATGATTCTCCCCCAACATTCAAATCTTTTGGTCTTTTTTCCTCTGGCACCATTTCTGACCCATTATCCTCGTTGGACAGTACCACTGTAGATCCTCTAGATTTTTCCATAGATCTAACAATAGTCTCTACTCCTATCATAGATCCTACAGCAGATCCATCAGCTCCTAGCTTACCTCCAATTTTGAAATTCAAATTTCTTTCTCCCACCTTTTCTCCTCCTCCTCCCTCCCACTCAGGATCCATCCAGATTGACCACATTGTTAGGGAGTCTGATATGTGGGATTTTGTGTCCTAATCATAATCAACATGGATTATCGGTCAGGTTTGATGCTTGTCTCTAGGGTATGGTTTGAGATCATACCTTATACGCTTGGGGTCCGTGTATGTTGGCACACATGTACCATCATATGTTCTATGCTGCTTACCTCGAAGGTAAGTCACTTGGTTGTGGTACTACCTTGCTCCAGATATGGGCTTGGGAGCACATTGCACTATGTAGACCTATAGGTGCTTAGAGTCTTCCTGCAGGGAGACCATACGTGTTTATGTATGATGGTGCCATTTTCCAGTCGCATATGGGACATTTGATTTTTTGGTGGCAGCAGCTCGACATGATGTTGTATTTTATTTGGATGGCATATAGGGATTGTCCTATTTGGGATGGAGAGGATGTTCATTTACCCTTCTGTCAACAATGGAGCTTCTTGATTGGTCGTGTTAGTCGACATGTGCATATGATAGACTTTCACAACACTGATAGGGTGTTGCGGCAGTTTGGAGAGAGACATGATGTTACAGATTCTTATGCCTATTTTTATCGTCGATCTAGAGATGATACTCTTTGGGGTATGCTTGTGCCTTTGGATGTAGCTTTTGCTGAGTTCCAGGTTCTCATGCTTGTTGTCTAGACTTGGAGATCGGCTACAATGGATGCTGATATGTATTCTCATTCTACCCTTGCCTGATGTAATTCTCTGTTCTGATGTGGCCATACTTTGTTATTTGTTCTGCACTATTTAGATATCTTTCTTTTGTATAGACATTTGTGATGATTATGTATATGTTACTAATATCTAGATTTGTTCTATTGCAGGCACTACTCCATAGTACAATGCATGGTAGCAGACTACATGTCTAGAGCTACTCACTGATGTCTCATGACCAGTTGTTGATAAATTGTTTAGGAGGCCATGTTAGAGGCAAGGTAGAGGGAGGGATGGAGGGAGGGATGGGGGTGGTAGGGATGGAGGTGGTAGAGATGGAGGTCATGATGGAGGATGGGTTAGGGATGGAGGGCGGGATGGTGGGTGGGGGAGGGGAGATGAGGACGGAGATGATCCTGGTCCTAGGGGTGCTAGTGGTGGGGTTCAGATGAGGGGTGGGTGGAGAAGTACTCAGAGAGTTGGATTGAGTGCCATTTTGGAGGATGAGGAGGCGATGGAGGAGGAGGCACCCCAATTGCATTGTAGAGTGCATCCTTGAACTATTGTTGTGTTGGATCTGAGAGTGGAGGATAGAGTTATTATAGTGGATGTGGATGTGGAGATAGGAGATATTGACATTGAGGCTTTGGATGTAGAGGGCGCCAGTTTGAGCTCTTCTACTAGTAATAGCAATACAAGCAACAATACTAGTGAGAGTTCTGATAGTGGGGATTCTTGGGTAGTGAGGGGGAGGGTTGATGAGGGATTGGGAGATAGAGCCGAGGAGGGGGACATGGATGTGGCCATGGGAGGGATGGACATAGATCCTTTTGACATAGAGAGAATCAAACAATAGGTTGCCAATTTATAGGCCAGACTTGCTTCCTCTGATGCACGAGCCATTGCTTTGGAGGGTAGGGTTATAGCAGCTAAGGCTAGGACGATTATGGAGGAGGCTAGAGAGAAATAGGATCGAGCAGAGGTCCGATCCTTTATTGACAGTGTACAGGATGCCTCACATTGGAATGTCTTGGACCGCTACTATAGATCTGGGCGTGATGCCCAGAGAGAGATTGAGTGCTGGTGGCGCCATTATGAGGGTGTTGTTCTTGCTGATCAGAAGTTTTTCATCTATATAGCCTCACAGAGATCCATTAGGGCTCAGAGGCCATAGAGTAGTGGTGTTGGTTCTCCTAGCTCATCACTGAGACTTGTGTCTGATATGCCACCCCCTCGTCCCCCTAGCGGCGAGGGTGGGGTTAGCACATGTTGATTTGATGCCTTTCCTATTTTGTATCATGTATGATTTTTGTAGTGATGTTCATTTTATATACTCTGAGGATTTAACCATTATTGTATCTTGACACACAAATATTTATTGATATATATGTTGATTACCTCCTTGTGTTTAGACTTGCAACCGTTCATTGTACTCAGATATTTAGATTTATATGAGATGTTTATGGATGTGATTCTATGATGCAGACTCTTAGATGTATGATATGCTTTTCCTATGATACTGACATGTTTATGTAAGATGGTGGAAATGAAATGTATTTTTATATGAGATGCTTATGGATGGATGTGATTTATGATTTACCATGTATGCAATTGCTATATTTTTTCTTATGCATTTAAATGGAATGGATGCAATATATTATACACAAAATATTTGAGTAATTCATGTGTTAGTTAGAAGGAAGTTAATTTGGAAATATGTGCTCTTTGGGATTTGATTTGATAGATATGAAATGATAGAAAGGATTTTTATTTTATTTTTTGATAGATATGAATTGATAGAATGGATGAGTGACCCAGGTCCCTGCCCCTATTTCCAATATTTGTCATCATTGCATATTTTTATGAAATTTCAAAGAGTGTCCATTGCATCTAGATCACATACCATCTAGATACTGCCACAAAATCTTGATAACTGGAAGGAGTAGAGAGATTGAATAGAAAGAGAACTTAGTGCACCCAAATATTGACCATCTGGGTTTAGCTATGTTCCTTGGTTGAAAAGAAAGAGAGTCAAAAGCACCCAGATATTGACCATCTGGATACTACTTTTCCCTCTAAATGATTTGAAAAAAAGAAAAAATAAAACCAAGATAGAACTCCAATGTACCTAGAGTCCATCTAGATAGCACCAGTGAGCTCTTGATTTTGAAAAGAAAGACTAAAAAACCAAGATAGAATTCCAATGCACCCAGAGTCTATCTGGCTAACACCATGAACTCTTGATTTTTTTGAAGAAAGCCCATTAAAACCAAGATAGAAATCCAATGCACCTAGAGTCCATCTTGATATCGTTATGATTCTATTGGTAAATAAAAAAGCATATAAAAGAGAAATAATGTCCAATTCTTTCCCAAGGTTAAGCTCAGATCATGGAACTATGTGCCTTCCAGATAAGTGATAGCGCCTACCGCATTTATCCTAAATCATCATGGCCCTAAAATAGAAGTGAACATTCAACAGACAACAATCAAAGAAAATACGTAATGATCCATCATAGCTACTCTCCTCACTTCATGGATCCTAGAGTAACGTAAGAACATAACTGCAAAATATAGACTGACATCAAATCGACTGACTGACCTAGTCAACATTTTGATTGTTCCTTGGTTTAGTTGGATTATCTTGATTGGATCAACTCTTTTGATAGGCTTGATTGGCTTGATTGCTTCGATTGTGTCTAGTTTCAGTAATAGATGACTCATATAAGACTGACCTATCTAGTTTTGAGCGTATCCATCACTATGTAAGACAATTGATATGATTGATTAATTTTGATAATTTTGGTGGTTGATCAAGCTATGTCAAATGGGCCCAATGCTGATTTGCAAAGCTCATGGTTGTGACATTTGATAGATTGGCTTGGTTGCTAGTTTGCTTGCTGATAGATTTGATAGATTGATAAAGTTGTGTCATATGGGCCCAATGCTGATTCACAAAGATCATGGTTGTGACATTGATTGACTGGGCTTGATCGCCCTTTTCTCTCTTGGTAACCGAGTTAGTTTTATTGCTTGGGATTTTGCAATTTTTTTATTGTTTTTGAAGAAGATTGATTTTCTCAGGATTTTTTTGATCTTTTTAGGATTTTTGATGAGTTTTCTAATTTTTAGGGATTTTTCAGGACATTTAGAATTGCCTCCTAGTCTGGTGGACCAGTACTAACCATGGATAAGTGTTGGTGCTTAGACGGGTTTGTGCTTTTGGATATAGCTTGGGTAATTAGTCTTGCATTTGAAGTGTGCTCAAGCTTTTGATCTTAGAGTTCATTGACGGTGAAGCTGGATTTGAACACTTAGAGCCTATTTGCCAGGTTTTCACCGAGAGAGCGATTTTTTTTTTCTTTACTTTTTTTTCTTTTTTTCTTTTTTGTTGTCGCCAAGGCACCTGATTGCCAGGTTTCACCAAGGTAACATTTTGTATTTTTTGATTTTTTTGTATTTTCTGGATATGTAGATAGTTTCCTTAACCATTGAGACTTCAAGCATAGAACCTCTTAAGGTGCATGCTATTTATGTATCTAGGGAGCTGATCTCCCTCTAGTGTTGCTAGTTGGTATGCCCCACTCTAGGTAGACCAGACAATGACATATGGTCCTAGCAAGTTAGGCTCGAACTTTCTTGGTTTCACTCTTTCTACTTGGTTCTTTTGATTTTCCATGAAGACGAGGTCTCCAACCTCAAATGTTTGTGGCCTCACCTTCTTATGATAGTTCCTTCTAAGGTGATTTTGATAGCCTTATAAGTGGTTGAATGCATTTTGTCTTCTTTCATCTAGTAGTTCCAGTTCATTGAGCCTTGCTACTCTGTAGTTTTCATCTCAAATCAGGTTCTTTAATGATATCTTCATGGATGGTATTTCCACTTTGAGGGGTAAGACTACCTATGATCCATATACTTGGGAGAAAGGAGTGGCTCTTGTAGGTGTTCTCACGCTAGTTCTGTATGCCCATAATGCATAAATAAGCTGGAAATTCCAGTCTCACCTTGATTCATTAATTATTTTCTTCAAGATTTTTAGAATGGTTTTGTTTGTCTCTTTAGCTTGGCCATTCCATTGAGGATAATAGAATGAAGAGAACCCTTCTTTTATTTGGAACTATTCACATATCTCTTCAACATCTTTGTTTTGGAAAGGCGTACCATGATCTGTCAGGATGGTTTGAGGAATCTCGTATCGATAGATGATGTGGTTGAGTATGAACATTGATATTTTCTTTCCAGTTATGTAAGTGAGGGGAATTTCTTCCACCCACTTAGTGAAGTAATCTGTTACTGCTATGATGTATTTGTGGCCATTTGCTGAAGAAGGTATAATCTTTCCCACTAGGTTGAATCCCCACATAGAAAATGGTAGTGGTGAAGTGATAGGATTTAGTTCTTGGGCTGGTGCATGGATGAGGTCTCCATGAATCTGACATTTCCTACACCTTTGTACATATTTTTTTGCATTTTTCTCTAATGTGGGCAAGTAGTATCCCATGCAGATGATCTGCTTAGCTAAGTTGTTTCCACCTCCATGGGTTCCCTAAATTCCTTCATGTACCTCGTACATAGCTTTCTGGGATTCTGTGGATGTGAGACATCGTAATAGCATTCCATTTAGACTTCATCTATATAGAGTAGTCGAGAGGATGGTATACGTAGAGGCTTGGTAGATGAGGGAATTTTTCTAGTTTCTAGACAAGTTGGGAGGTAAGACACTAGTTTGGAGGTAATTATATACATCATGATACCATGGGATTTCAGGACCAACAAGGATGCATGCCGATTCTATGATAGGTTCTTGATGTGATGGCATCATGAGTTGTGTCACCAGGAACTGGAATCATGTTTCATTTCCTAACATATCGATCAGTGATGCTATGGTAACCATCGCGTCTGCTGCTTTGTTTTGAGCTCGTGGTATTTTCTTGAAGAAGATGCATTGGAACTTAGTGCGCAACCTTTCCATCTATGCTCTGTATGGTATTAGCTTCTCATCTTTTGTCATATAATCATTGTTGACTTGGCTAATGACCAACTATGAATCTTCGTAGACTTTAAGGTGATTGATCCTCCATTGAATTATTGTCGTTAATCTGATGACCATTGCTTCGTATTATGATATGTTATTTATGCATGAGAAGTTAAGTCTGAATTATTTTGGAATTGCATCATTATTCTGAGTGATGAGCACTATTCCTTCCCCCACACCATGGTTCACACATGACCCATCAAAGTATAATTACCATACCTCGATTGTTGGTTGTAGTGTCATAATAGACTCATCGGGAAAGTTAGAAGTGATAGGATGATGATCTTGAATAGGTGCCTCTACTGGTTGATTTGCAATAAATTTCCCTTTGATGGCCTTTTTGTCTATGTACTCAATGTCAAACTCGCTTAAGATCATTACCCACTTTGCAAGTCATCTAGTGAGTGGTGCTTTGCGTAGGAGGTAATTTAAAGGATCAATATGTGCTATCAAATTTGTTTGGTGACTCAACATATAATGTCTCAGCTTTTGGGAAGTGAAGACAACTACAAGGAATGATATTTCAATTGGTGTATATTTGATCTCATATCCTACCAATTTTCTTCTTAGATAGTAGATGAATCTCTCCTTACCTGTGTCATCATGTTGTGCCAGAAGGATGCCTAATGCTGATTTTTTTTCCAAGATATATAGAAGCAATGGTCTACCTTGGACTGGTGGCACCAATATAGGAGACTTGAGTAGATAATCTTTGAATATTTGGAATGCTTGTTCACATTGTTCTATCCATATACATTTGATATCTTTGTGTAGTAGATGTTGGAATGGGTGGCACTTGTCTACTAGCTGAGCTATGAAGCACCTATTTGATTGGAGCCTTCCTTGTAACCCCCTTAGTTGCCTTAGATTGGTCGGTGGAGGCATGTCCAATATTGCTTTGAATTTCTCTAGGTCTACTTCAATGCCTCTATGTGACACTATGAACCCCAGTAGCTTCCCTGCTGTGACCCCGAATGCACATTTCTTTGGGTTTAAACAGACTTTGTATTCCTACATTTTGTCAAAGATTGGTCCCAATACTTGTAGATGATCCTTTCAAAGCATTGAATTGGCTAGTATGTCATCAACGTAGTCTTCCATTGTCTTGTGATGAGATCACGAAAGATGGTTGTCATGGCCCTTTGATATGTTGCTCTGACATTTTTTAGACCAAACAACATGACATTCCAATAATATGTGCCACAAGGACATGTGAAAGATGTTTTATGTTGGTCCTCTGGCGTGATCCTTATCTGATTATACCTTAAAAATCCATCCATGAGTGATAGCGTTTGATGTCCAACAGTTAAATATACTATTATATCGATGTTAGGAAAAGGAAAGTCATCCTTGGGACAATCTATGTTAAGATCTCTAAAGTCTGTGCAAATTCAAATCTAACCATTGTGATTTGTAACTGGTACTAGGTTAGATATCCAGTCTGTGTATGGGATCGGTGTTATGAACTTAGCATATAGGACCTTTTTCAATTCTGCCTTGACTAGAAATGTAACATGGGGATGCATCTTTCTTAGCTTCCGTTTGACAGGTTTGGCATTAGATAGCAATGGGAGATGATGCAGTACAAGCTCTGCATCTAATCCTGGCAAATCTAAGTAGGACCATGCGAAATTGATAATTCTTTCCTTGAAGAAATTGATGAATTGTTCTCTCTCCTCCGCGGTGAGTTATTTTTCCAAGTAGATGTTCTTTGGGTTTTTGTCATCTCCCAAGTTGATTTCCTCTGTTTCTTCTGCTAACAATGCCAACTTTTCCTCTATCAAGGGGAGGAGTTCCTTCTTTCCATCTTTTAGCACCTCAGTGAGGTTTTCAATAGAAGATACATCTTGTTTTGTATTTTTATCATTTTTTGTGTCAGTAAGAGCCTTTCAGTTTTCACTTACTGATGTTTCTTTTTTATTTTTCAATTTTTTTTATGGCTAAAAAGAGGGGCTTCCTCCCCAAAGTATGCTAATCTATCGAGGTCAATGGAGAAACCTGATTTATGGTCTCTTGATGGCATTCCCTCTTGAATTCCCATGAAATATGTGATAGCTTCATCATTCCCAAAGACATCCAGATCAAGCAGTCCTTGTTGATCCCACTCTATTAGTTCTAGGTGTACAAGACATAGGCCCTCATGTTGGGTTGAATCTATTTGGTTGAAGGGGAATATGGAGATGGTGCCAAAAAACCTAGACTATGATGTGGATGCACCACCTAAGGAATTTTTATCGACATGTTTATCGATGCAAGGTTGGTCATAAATGCATAGTTGGTCAAATAGGCCATCAAGGTGTATGGTGGTGGTTGACCAAGGGGAATAGTTTTGGATCGACGGTTCGGAGTTGTGAAGGGATCTCCACTCATACTTGTGGGAGACAGTTTTGCTAGAACATTTGTCAGATGTCTCACTTCCTTCATTATCATCGATGGCTATGTTGAGGTTTATTTGGGTTTGAGGGGTCCCCACTTTGGTAGGTAAAAACTATTGTAGTATGTTTCTTATCAATATGTGTTCCTGGTTTTGCACCTAGTGTAACTCTGCTATTTGTTCTTGATCAAATTGTATGTATCGGGTGATAGGACCGGTTCTTTTTTGCCCATAGACTAACCCTCTCTTATTTCTCTAGGTTGGTGGGAGAGATAGTTCCATTAAGCCTTGTTGCCTTTCCCCTAGACTAGTTGTACCATCATATCCAAATCCTTGTAGCATTGTATAACCACTTCCATTGTTTGATATGGGTAGGGTTTCTTGAAGTGTCTCTTGTGGATCTTGGTACAACCATGTATTGATATCTTGATCAAATGGGTTTTCTTCTGCAATGTCTCCCCATTGAAAAAAGGTTGTGGGTGGACACCTGAATAGAACAGGATCTCGAGTTTCTGTTATAATAACTGGTTGTGGCATGCCATGTGTTCTTGGGCTCTGAGGCATGTTTGTGATAGTGAAAGCTTCCTCATAGCTGTATTCACAACAACCCTTGTTAGTAATGGATATTTTTCCCACTTTCCATGTGACATCCTTGGGATTTGAATTTGAAGAGGAAGGGATGCTTGTGTCTTGGTTTGAGCGTACCTAGTTATAAGTGCTGATTTGGACCGCATTATAGTATTGGAAAGGATTTGGATCTCCCTCAATGATGATTTCTTCTCCCTGGTGTGGGAACTTGATGCACTGATGGTATGTTGAAGGTATGACTTGCATCTCATGTATCCATGGCATCCCTAGTAACATGTATCCCAACTCAAGATCTAGGATTTGGAAGGGAGTGTTCTTGACGACTGGACCAATCCGAACAGGTAGAATGATAATACCTTTAGAGGATCTTTCCTCTTCATCGTAAGCTATGAAATTTATCCTCCTTATGACATCAATGCTAGATTCTGAATAGCCTAATTTCTTGATTAAATTTAGAGTACAAATTTTTAATCCAACCCCACCATCAATAAGGACTCTATGGATAGCACTTTTGTGGACCTGGACAAGCAAGTGCAAAGGATCATTATGCATTGGTTTATGCGGTGGTACATCACAGTCTGTGAATGTTGCATGTTTGTTAGTAGCTATATAGTTAACCATCATTTGGAATCTCTCAAGGGTTATGTACCTTGGGATAGCTGCATTCTGAAGGGCTTGGTCAAGTGCCTATTTATGTTGTGGAGATATGCGCAAGAGGTCAAACATGGAGATCTAGGTAGGCATGCGCTTTAGCTGATCCACCAGGCTTGTCTGTGGATCTAAGGTTGCTTGAGGGTCGGTTGGTGTAGTAGATGAGGAAGGTGATCCTTGCAAGACAACTCTAGTATGACATGTGGTTATAGTACATTTGTTACCTTGGTCTATGATATTGATCATAGCCACATTGCTATCTGAAGGATTGAGGTGATTGATAACATTATCACTGTTGGCATAAGTATAACTGACCAATTTTGATAGTCTACTAGACCTGAAGGTTTTCCCTTTATTGTGATCATGAAATGTATCATTGAATATTGTATGATTAGTTGTTCCTTTGGTTTGGGTATTTGTTACATTGATGACCCCTATGTCAATCAGATCTTGGATAACGTGTTTCAATTGGTAACAGTTGGGTGTTTTGTATCCCTTCACTTGATGAAACTCATAGAAATCATTATCATTGTACCACCTTGGTTTGTTTTTACCATGTTCAAATTCCCTAATTTTTGGGAGAGTGATATTGTTGGATTGTATCAGCTTTCGTAAAGTTAATTCTATCGGCTCTCCTAATGGTGTAAAATATCATTGTTGGAATTGAAACCATGGTTTGCATTGAGTCTATTGTTGACTGTTTGACACAGAGGCCACTTGGATAGGGGGAGGTTGATTCTGAGTGTATGCTTATGGAGCAGGCACCATAGGTTGTTGGTTGGCCATAGGTGCACCTTGCAGTGACACTTTGGGTTGTGCATAGTTGACTATTTTCACATCAATGACACCATTGTTGGTGACATTTTTGTTTTTATTCCACCACTTAGATTTGTCCACTATAGCCTTGTTTGTATTTGTTTGAGTAGGATATACAAAGAATCCTCGTTTGACTAAGTTCTTCTCACAATGAAGTCCTCGTTCGATAAGTTGTGTAAAGTTCGGAGCTAATTGTAATTCTATTGTGAATGACATGTCTGGAATCAGATTGTCAAAAAACATGACTATTAAGTCTTGCTCAGGTACATCATACATTATTCATTTTGCAGTGTTCCTCCATCTTTGTAGGAATTTCACAAAAGACTCTCCATCCTTCTTTTTGATATCCCAAAGGTCCTTGATACTGACCTTGTGCTCAATGTTATGATGGAAGTGAGCGATGAACTTTTTAGCCATTCACCCCAAGATAGAATGCCATGAGGTAAATGTGAGAACCATTCCATTGCTGGTCTAGCTAAGCTTTGTGGGAATAGTCACATTAAGTATGTCTCATCATGTGCGACTTTGATGCAACTAGCAAAAAACTCTCGAATATGTTCAATAGGGTTGGTGTTACCCCTATATTTGTCAAATTTTGGTACCAAGAAGTGAGTTGGGAATAGAAACATGTGAAGAGAGTGATCAAAGGGATACGGGTACAATTCCTCTGTGGTATAGGATTTAGTTTTCCCTTGATTTTGCATATCCATCATTTGGGTTTGAAGGTTCTGCACTTGTTGGATCAATATGTCTATTTGAGACTGAGGAGAATTGGTGACATTATACCTCTATGTTGTAGTAGGTATGAGGTTGTGTCTCAGTGCCCCTTGAGTAGGAACATAGGACCTCATCCTGGGGGCTTGTTATTGATTACCCAACACATGATTCTGAACTGGGGGCATGTGAGTGGCCCAAGGTTGGTTTTGTTGTGTTTTCTATTAGGGTTGGAGATATTTTTATTGTTGAAGCTATGGTTGGAGTTGTTGCAACTGAAGCTGGGGTTGCTACTATTGGATTTGGGTGAGAAAAGGTGTAACCTTGGGTGGGCATTGACTGAAAGTCAGACCTACAGAGATGGATCCCTGTGGGAATGATGTTTTGACCCCAAGGCTAGTAGGGATTGACTATGGTAGTGGCATGGTGGAAAAAAGGTTACTGCTTGTTGGTGGGATGGAAGACATAGCATGAGAGCTCGATTTGATAGGCCATAAGACCGAAGGTGGAGGCATACTAGTGACCATGGGTACACTTAGTTGGGAACCTTTCATGCTCTGTGTGGAAGATGTGTTTTCTTGGTTCACGCAATTGGTTTGATTGGGTATCGTCTATGCCAATTTTGGTGTCATCAAGGACAGGAAGATTTGAGAAACCACAGGTAGTGTCTGAGAGGGATGAATAGTGGTTTGACCTACGATAGGGTTTTCGGGCCATATTGTTGATACATTGAACTTAGCAGGGAGTTTGACTCCTTTTTAATCAATATGGCTAAGAAAAATTTAGGGTTCCTCTCTACAACAATGTCAACCACTTGTGCGGAATGGGCATCTTGCTCTATATCTTCAAGCTCCTCTTTTGTGATATTTTGAAATATGGTTGACCCACGAGGATTCTCAAAAATAGCAGGACTGGTATTCCTGAAAGGATCATCCTCTTGCTCTGTTTCCCAAGTGGGGAATCAATTGATGTATGAGTCCTCAGGTTGAGTTCTAGCCATCGACCTTGTGTAAGGTCCTCCATGGGGTGTTTGAGACATAGTGTGGTCTAGATTTTGTGACTAAAGCAAGTGATATAAAGAAAATAGAAAAGAATAACCTTTCTAGGGAAGTCCAAGTTATATTTGGACAAGGGTAATTCTAAGGACAGTATTGATTTATCTTGATCTCAAAGTTTTGATGATGTAAGAATAATATTTGTTGGCCTTTTCCTAGGAAAAAGTCACTGATAGAGATGATGATGTTTGAGATAATGGGATCAAGATATTTCAAGTTTGAACTTTTGAACTAACAATGCTTGGAAAATAATCGTGCTTCCAAAGATAGGATGATCTTTAATGTTTAGAGATTCACACAATGTTCTTTGCATTTTTCTGGGATAGACTCTAGTCTTTGACACAAAATGGAGAGTATTTCCAAGGTTTCAAGTCAAAACAGGCATAAAATGTCTCTGGTTAACTGTGGAAAAACTCCACCAATTGCGGCAAAATGAATGGTCGATTATGGTAATTTATCACTGATTGTAGTAATAAACAGGTTGATTGTGGCAATAAACAAGTTAACTGTGGAAAACCTCCATCAATTGTGACAAAATGCGGGCAATTGCGCTAAAGGGGAAACAGTTTAAAAAAGACTCAAAGATAGGTTCTACTGTCTGACAATTTTGATTTTCTAGAAAAAGGCTTCTGATTTGCAAGACAGTTTGATGTGACAACCCTAGACTTTAACACGTTTGACTCATTTTGACAATTTGGATGTTTGTTTTGCATTTTAGAAACTGATCAAAGAACAAGAACAATAGACACTACATTTTGAAGAATGAAGACTGACAATGTGTATGTTCTACAACTCTTTCAAGTTGCAATGTTATGATGAGGTCTCAAAAATGAACAGTCAGATTAATCTAGGTTAATGGCTTTAGAATACAATATTATAGGCCCAATGCTTGAATGTCCATTATCTCACACAACAATTTTCACACTATTAGGACACAAAGGTCCATGATGTAGGTGCCCATGTTTTTGCCATTGCCAGGTATTGTTGTCATGGAGTGAAGATCTCTTTCACTACACAAGTACCTTGGAAGACATATGTTGGGAATCTTGGGGGAAATTCTGCAACCCCTTGCACTATAATAAGGTATCTTTTTGGAGGTAGATCAGGTTAGCCTCTAATTAACAAGGTTGTAGTAAGGGTCTGTAGTGTCTATCCAATCGGTTTGTACGTGTGTGACTCACTTAAGAGCCTAGTTGACCACGTTGGCTCCTTAGGGATATTCACCTAATCTAGACTATCATCAACATACCTTTCCTGAGCTTGGCTAGATAAGATGGAACTTTGGTTCACGCCTTGTTTATATACCAACTGGAAGGATTACCAATTTAAGGTAATTCTTCGAGGAAGAAACACATTCCCTAGAAAGGCCTTTCTAAAAAGTATAAAGGTGTCTAATCTAATAGATTGTGCAAGTGCACCCAAAACTCAAGACACAAGGTAAATCAATTAAGCTCTGAAAGTTTGAAATGTGAACTAAGCTACACCACCATACAAGCACAAGTGTTCAGTTTTAAGCCCAAAAGTAGGTGTTGATTGCTTGTTCAATTTTAATGCACCAAATCAAAAGATTCTTTTCCTTTGTTCAATTTTAGTCTCCACGTCAATTTTAAGCACCAAATTCTGAAATGTGAGATGTGAAATGTGTGACAAACACTATTCTTTTTAAACCCAAATCGACAAGTGAAAGAATTTTATGTTTGTATTTTTATCTTGTCTCCTCGATTTGAACCTGTCAAAGAAAGTGTTTAGTATCTCAAGAAATAAAATCTTTTCAATCCAAAATAGTAGAATATCTGGAAACTCTGGGATTTTTGAGATTGCTAAAATTAATGGTGACTTTATAATTACTTACAAATCTCTTGATTGAATGAATGTACCTTGTGTATGCTTCACTCTGATCTTCAGCTGTAATTATGAGAATAGCCCTTTGTTTTGATTGATAGTTGGTGGTTCTCCTTATTGCATCTCTTAATGCTCTAGCACCTGGTATGTGTCTGATTACCTTCTTTGTCATTCACCATCAGTCAGCCTTGCACAGAAACTAAGAAAAATATACATAAATGTGTCTTTTATGTCAATTGCGATACTAGTTATTTAATCGTGGCAATAAAACATGCACTTGTAGTAATAAACATACCTACTATGACACACTTATCAATTGCGGCAAAACCGCAGCTAATTGTAGCACTCTTCTAAAAATTCAAAAAAATAATAATTTTCAAAGCAATAAATATACACATTAATGAAAAAGAGGACAAGATCACTTACTGAACATCCTACGCCAGCTAGCCAATGAAAGGTATAGACCTGATCAGAGACATGTACGACACCTGGAATGCCTACCATAGCTCACAAAAGACATGAAAAGAAGAGAAAAATAGACTACAAACTCACCAAGATCCTCAGAGCTCCAGAATTGAAATGACAAATGAAGGGCTCTCCCAGCAACTTATAGAGATTTCTAGAAACCCTAATTCCTCCAATACTTCAAAATTTCCTTCCCGGTCCTTGGAATTTTTAAAACTCAATATCAAACGCATAATAAACCTTGTTTCAAATCAGTCAGCTACCTAGATTCACAAATTGCAGTTTCAACAAATTAACGCTCATGTCACAACTTTTTGCTCAAATTTGTTGAGGGGGCATAAATACACCTACTATCGTCAGGGCAAGCTGGGGCAAGCTGGGGCAAGATCAAAATTAGAGAGTCTTTGACACACTGCGACAAGTCACATTGTATCAAAGAGGGGCAAATGTAGACACCCTAAAATGGACAGACTTGCGAATTGACATTAAAAACACTATTTTTCATCTATTAATTAATGGTTTTTTAATCATTAATTAATCATCTATTTTCCTCTAAATTCATTCACCAAATTATCTAATCAAATTCCCAAAATTAATTAATTAATTAATTAATTAAATTCAATTTCCTATAGTTTAAATTGAAAGATTTAAACTTATTAATTAAATTCTTCCAATTGAATTAATTTCAATTAAATTAATTTAATTTCATTCAATAAATCAATTCTAAATAAAAAATAATTCAATTATCTCACATGTTGAAAACTTTATTTATATAAATGAATTAAATATTCATTTAATTTCAAAGAGATAATCCTTAATTAGATCACATGGGTTACTCCACCCATCTCTCCAGTTCACATGGGTAACTCCACCCACCTCTTCAGATCTAAAAGGTAACTCACAAATAGCTCTTCAGTCAACCAAACTCTATCTCCTCTTTACCAATTGAAGAGGTGGAGTTTACTGATGGCTTCTCCAGTTCCCTTTTATCTCAACCATTCATATCCCTATCTCTGGTATTGATCTCAACCGTTCATATCATCCCCAATTCCTATATAATAAACCCTTCATACCCATTTGAAGGATCCAAGATTTCAAGCTCTTGTGTGCCATTACTCCGTCAGTTTGGTTCTAGCATTCAAGCCATCTTGCGAACACACACCCATTTCAATTATCAAATTCTCGACACTTCTCAAGTCATAGACGCTGCCCACACCAATACTGAGCTTCAAAAACAATGTTTCGGAAGGAGTAGAGAGAGACAATATAAGCTTCAATCACTTTGGGGTTTGCATTCATTTGTTCTCCTTTCTTTGCTTGTACATTTTATTGGTTACATTTTAAGTATTCATTATTGGTAGCTTTGTGTATTTTATTTCTATCATTGCAAATTGGTGCTGCTAACCCTCGCCTTTGGAAAGCTTGGGAACCACAAATCACGAAAGGAGGCATACAATTGGAAGTAGAGAAGTAGTGATAGTAGAAGGATAAAGAAAAATTAGTACTCAGTAAAAGAAATAGAAGATAGAGTAGGAGTAAAAATCAATAAGAGAATCAAATTACTTGATAAAAGTAGAAGTTAAAATAAATTAGTAGTGTATTGAGAAGTAGTAGTAAAGAAATAAATAACAAGTAAGTTAAGTAGTAAGAAAGGATTAAATATTTTGCACATTTCAAAACTTCATGCCATTTTGAGTTTGCATATACAGAATCATTAAAAGAATAATCCAGTCTGTTATAAAAATATTTAACCTAGTTGGAGAATAGGTCTCGCCACCTAGGTCTTGTAGAGCCTTAAGTGTAGAGGATTTCAATCATATTAGATTGTTCATATTCATTGGCCAGATAAAGTGAGAAGTCTATAGAAGGAATTTGGCATCATCCAAGGATTTCTCAATCTTTTGATTTGGGAACCAACACTGTGCACCAAATTAAACCTATTACCCTAATTTACAACATGCATCAAAATAACCACAAATAGGAAAAATTGCATTTTTAGAAGAGTCCAATTAATACTATCCTTCAGATATTATTAATCAACATTTTGTCATTACATTCATTGTCAAAAGTTATCATTTGTACTCTAAGAGTTTATCACATTCCAGAATTTCTAATATATAATTGATCAATTACATTGTACATTCAAACTGAATGTAATGTACAAGTGTCATTTAATCTTCCTTTTCATGTCAAATAAATAGTACATTTCAGGATAGAAAGCATGATAGAAAGTATGGAGTAGGGGTCCCATGCATTGCCTTGTGGTTGGTTGCTTGCTGGTTGACTGTCAGCATCTAGGTCTTCATAGTCCATGTCTCCATCTGCATTTAGGTCTTTTAGGATTCAATCTGCATCATGAGAGGAAGTGGGGTGTTAGATCCAGTTGGATCTAAGCAATACATGGAACACAAACATCATACAATCAATTCTTCTAATGTTGCATATCAATATGATGAAATCAATGTAACAAGAAAACATTCGTCCATAATATCTAAAAAATAGTATTAAAGGGACTTGTTTTAAACATGAAACCTTTTTCTATTTATGATCACTTTGATGAATGTTATTCTTTTCTCTATAATATTCAGATATCTAAATGAAAGGGACTTGACATTTCCATTTGAGAAACCTTTTTCAAAATTTGATCAACCTGTTAGGACAGTAAATACAAATGAATTCACCAACATTCATAAATGAGTGTCATCCTGGATGACACTCACCT
>MU227533.1:854676-890109 GCA_018584345.1 Thuja plicata | reverse complement strand
CTGTTAGGACAGTAAATACAAATGAATTCACCAACATTCATAAATGAGTGTCATCCTGGATGACACTCACCTACAAACATTAATGAATTTATTCTATCTGCTGTCCTAACAAATTGACTGGTGATATACGTGCAAAAATTGGTCATGTAATTAAATGAAGGAAGAAAAAATGAAATACAGTGGATGTCACGAGCCTGTGCTTGAACTTCACATAAGTCATTATAGGAAAGAAAGATGGTTTACATTTCAGGGAGTTATTGATCACATATTGAATGCAGAAGAAGATGCAAATGCATGAAAGAGTCCAAAATATGCTACAGGAGGCACAGGAGCAAAGAAAGATTTTTAATAAACTGGAGAAATGCAGAATTGAAAGAATCTAAAGTTCACTATCTTCATGCAAATACGAGAGTTTAAAAGATGCTGTTATAGTAAGTACATCTTCATGTTTTTTAGACAACATTTAAAAGTTCATCTTTGAAGATCAAGATTGAAAACCCCATGCCTAAGGATTGAACATATTTTCTATGACATGAAAGGATACTGTTATTTTTGTTTAAAAAGTTGAATCTGCAAAGTGAAATATGCATAACAAGAAATGAGAAAGCTGCAAGTATAGAACAAAGATCAAAGGTTTCAGTAAGAGCATGTTTTATAATTTCATAATGGAAAAAAATGCATAGAAGATAGACATTATGAATAGAATATCAGTAATTATCCATCCAAAAAATTCATAAGATGCTAATTTTAAAAAAGATACAATTTCATGCCTTCAGATAAAATCTTTAAGAGATATCTGTATACAGGGTGTTTTAATATACATCTTATGTTGTGGTTTTAAGAGATAATGTTCATTATTAAATGTAGGGTTTTACATTTATGATAATAAAACATGTATGCCAGTGAGGGTTTTTAGTTTGAGTATGACCCATGGGAGTCACGAGCCCGTGCTCGAACCCCATGGGTAAGATCTTATATGCATTTAAAAGAAACAGTGTGTTTTACACTAACTACATTAACATTTTCATAAATTTAAACATGCTCTGGTTTAATTTTTTTTATCAGTCAAACAAGAAATGGTTATGCTTTTTTTACAAGCATACTGGAAAGATAGATATCTTATGTTTTTCAGATAGTGCAAAAGAGTGGATGTTCAACTCGAATAGAGAAGCATTTTTTATGCTTACTACAAAGTTGTGTTTGAAGACAACAAGAGAATGCTTTTAAAAGCATTTAGTAGAGCAGTCATAAAACCCATGTTTCATTACAAGTCCAGACAAGCATCAAGACAGACAACTATAATTGCATCTTCAAAGACCAGCTCAAAAGCCATGTGGGTGTTTTAACTACAGTCAACATCAAGCAAAGCCTAAGTAATGATTATAATGGTGGAGTTGACAGCAAACAAAGAAACAAAAATACCCCCTTATTATCAACATTCCTATAACAACATAACAAATAAATAATAGCAAAACAATAGTCGACAACAAAGCCTAAAGTAGTGTTCGCAATGGAGGAGTCAACAACAAACAAAGACACAACGAAAATAAAGAACTCATTGATTATTGGCTACAATTGTGTATTCATGTTTTACATTTGAAAATGCAGTGAGAAAGGTAATAAAGATAACTTATCTGAAGAGGCCAAGTGTTGTGAATAGGAGACCAATAGAGGAGTGGTGTCAAGCTGTATTCAAAGAACAAATAGTGGTGGCCACAGTATTTTCTCCCAACTCCATGTTGCTGTGGAAGAGACATCCCCAGTCCAAAGCCATGGAAGAGACATCCCCAATCCAAAGCTGTGGAAGAGACATCCCCAGTCCAAAGCCGAAACTCATGGGTATCTCTCCATCTAAACCATAGCTTAGATTCATTCTATGCTTGCAGTGGTGGTTCGACCAAACATCAACTCCAAAATCCCAAGTTACAAGCATGAATGTAGTGCCATTTGTCATGGATTTGAAACACTTCACCTCCAAGATTTTTCCAACATTCTAAGCTGAAGTGAACCCACTGTAAAACCCAAGTTCAAGCAAATGGAAGACCAAAAGCTGCATTATTTTAGGAGAAAACAACAAGAAGATGCCATGTATTATGGCAAATCAGAAACTACATGAATCCCAAGTTTCATCACAAAGTGGAGGCAGATTTCATTACAAAAGATCAGGGTTCAGATTCAACATGGCAACGCCACAAAGGAAAACCCTAAGATGCAAAATGAAACTGATAAAGAAAATGTATTGTGTTTTACCCAAGACTAGAGTCCACTGACAAGTGAAGTAAATGTTATGTCAGTGCCAGTCTATCAACATCTCCTCCACAATGCCACAATGGTACTATTGGTGCCACAAAGTATAGCAACCATATTTTCCATGGAGATGGTCATGTCGACAAAAAACTATGGTGATCAAACAAACCGCAGTTACGTCCAGTGCTCTAGTATGGTGTCGGCAGAGTTACGATTGGCTATGATGTCGAGTTGCTAGGGGTTATATCCCTTTTGAGTTATGTATTCAAGTTTAGGGTTTTTAGAATTCAAATGTCATGTATTTGAATAAGGTTGATAAAGTTATAATGATATATATTTTATTTATCAACATTAGGGGTGCTAGACTTAAGGCTGGATTTAGGGGATTTGTTAAGCCACATGGGGGGAAATATTTTTGAAATAAGCCATGTTGGCTATTTAGTAGATCCTCGAGCTTCATTTTGAGGGGGGGGGTCAAATTGTGAAGAGAAGAGCTTTAGTTAATTTCTTATTCCTATAAGCTATCTATTTATGCTTTTGTAACCATTGCTAGTTCATGCTTGTGATTTCGATTTTGTGCAAGAGGATGCTTGTATTCCTTGCAATTATTCTGAAATTTACACATGTAACTGCATACAGATTTTGAGAAGAATATAGTTGCCCCACTTTTTCATACATTTGGTTTTGATCATTTGTTCAAATCCTATTCAATTTTTTGCAATTCAAGTGTAGTACATCTGTAGTATAGATTAGTGGATTGTATCCTTTTCCTATTCTAGATTACAAAATATAAGCCTTTTGTAGAACATGCATGTTGTTGATAGTAGGATTGCTATTTGTGGTTAAACCCTAGTAGTGACCTTCTAATTATCCTATTTATTGGATAGTGAGTGATATTGTAGAGATCATTAGGGTATGTTAAGTGAGTGTCAGTTTGAAGCTTTGAGAGATCTGAATCTATTTGGTGTATCACCTTTTCAAGTTTTATTCATGCAATTTTAGTTAGAGTTTCTCCCTTTCCCTTTTTCAAAATTAGGAGAAGATAGTATAAAATTGATACCCAAATTCAATAGGAATCAGCCTAGAATCCAAAGAATCTTCCTCATCCATAGTTTACCCACAGCTAGAGGAAGTTTCCATTGTCAGATAGAATTGTCATGAAGCCCTAATGCCTAATTTAGGGTGACAATTCTAAGCCTGAACAGAACCCTTGTTCTAAACAAAATAAAACCCAATTAATCGGTATGCTTAAACCTAATTAAACCCTAAAAAATAATTTTAATTGAAAAATAAAATAGATTGAAACCTACCCCTAAACTAAATTGTACCTTTACCTAAAAAGTAAACCAATTTAATCCTAACGTAAAACCTATGAAACTCTAATCCCAATGCTAGACCAAAGTTTAAAATAACCCAAAGGCTACTTAAACATTAACAAATTGAAATCCTAATCCAAATCAAAACTGAATCCTAACCCTAAACCAATTGACACCTACCTCTCTTTGTAACTCTAAACTCTACTAAATGCTAACCACAACCCTGAACCAAAATGAACCCAAATCCTATTGAAAACGTAAACCTAATTGAATATTGAACTGAACAACCTAAGCCTAAGCCTACATTAAATTAAACCCTAATCTAAATTGAATCATAACCTTAATTGTAACCCTTACCCTAAATAAATCCTAAATACAATCAAATTCAATCCTTACTTTAAACATAGCCCCAAAACCTAAACATAATATCAATTTGTCTTAAAACATAAAACTAGTGTAATAAAATTAAATATATATTAAAATTTTAAAAAATTATCTTACAATATTTATATAATAATTTATATAATTTAATTCTTAGGACTGGCCGCTCCCGATGCTACTAGCTATATATACTATATATTATATAATATATAAAGAGAAATCCTAGACATATCAAGGCTTTAATTTACTTTAAAAAAAGGTTTCACTTTTAAAAATTAAAGCCTTGATTATACTATCATATATTAGAGACGTTATCTGTTACATAGAGAGTTCATTTTATTGACTGACAACCACGCCTTAAAATATATAAATTCACAAGGTAAGCTATCCCATAAGCATTCCAAATGGGTTTCATTCTTGCAGGCTTATACTTTTGTTGTGCACTACAAAAGTGGTAAAACTAATGTAGTGGCTGATACATGAAGTAGGAGGCATCATTTATTGGTTGTAATGAGTAATGAGTTAGCAGGATTTGAAGAAATGAAGAATGAATATAGAAATGATTCTAATATTTGGTCACATATATGTCACTCTCAACAGTCAAGACCATTCACTTATGCATCCATTTGAAGACTACTTATTGTTGCATGGATTTATATATAAAGAGAGCCAACTTTGAATTCCCTTTGGATCTAGGAGGGAACAACACATAAGAGAGATGAAATCAAATGGATTACGAGGTCACATTGGAAGAGACAAGACTTTTGTAGCAGTACATAATAAATATTTTTTGCGTAATATGAAGATAGATGTGGATAGATTTGTTGTGTTGTTTCTTTTAAGGCGTGTCTAATGTCAAAAGGGGCATCAAAATATCAGCGAGTACCAAGAGGACCATGGACTGAAATCTCTATGGATTTTTTTTCTTGGGTCTTCACGAACCCTAAGAGGTAATGATTCAGTGTTTTTTGTGGTGGACATATTTTCTAAAATGGCCCTTTTCATTCCTTGTAAGAAGACTAATGATGAGAGTAAAGTGGCCCATTTGTTCTTTAGATAAATTGAGTGACTTCATGGTATACCAAGGACCATAACTAGTGATAGGGACACCAAATTTGTAATTCAATTTTTGAGAGTTTTGTCAAAAAAGTTGAATAGCATATTGTAATTGAGGTCAACATACGACCTCCAAATTGATGGTTAAAAAAAGTTGGTAAATAGGAGCTTGGGCAACCTATTAAGGTGTTTGGTTGGAGACAATCCTGGATAATGATATATGGTGGTTTTTCAAGCTGAATTCACCTTTAATTCTAGATTAATTAGTCTACATGTAAGTTTGCATTTCAAATTGTATATGGAGAAAATACTAAGGGAGATGTAGACTTGGTTGATTTACAAATAAGCCCACATAACTGTAAAGAAGATACAATTTTTTTAGAGCGTATCAAAGAGACACACAAACAAGTTAGGCTCAAATTGCAATCCATGAATGAAAAATGTAAGAAAAGAGATAATTTACATTAGAGAGAAAAGGTCTTCGAAGAGGGAGAAATGGTCATGGTCCATCTACATAAAAAATAGTAATCCCAAGGCACCTACAAAAAATAGAAACCCAATAATATTGAGGCTTGCAAGATTACGAAGAAGATAAATGACAATGCCTACCAAATTGAATTACCAAAAGAATTGGACATTAGTCCCATTTTTAATGTTACTCACCTGCACTGATATTTAGCTGGAACTATGGAAGAAAAGAGAGAAAGTTAAATGAGTATTAGATACCAAACTAGTGACAACATGAAGCAAGTCATATAATATTTTATTCGTTAAGTGGGAAAATTTTCCATATTCTTACAATTCATTGATCACTCAAGGTGATCTGATGAAGCACAATCGAGAAGAACTGGGATGCTCACATTTTTTCAAAGGAGGGGAGAATGACGCAGAGAATATCGCTTAATTCCCTACCCACGCTCTAACTAGGAAATAAATGATATTGTCCATTTTGGGATGATTTTAGCTTTCTCCATTTTGTAGTGACGATTTTAGGTTTTGTTCTATTTTTGGGGTCTGAGTGATCTCTGGTCAAGACAACTACATGCTAAGTGGGTGTTATTTTTATTTTTATTTTTTTGGTCTTAAGTTTATGAGGGAAGGGAAGGAGGGAGTTTAGAGGGTTTGGGGAAGAAGGGGTGTAACTTTTTAGAGATATAACAAGTTTGTACTTGAAATGAGGAAAATAAATGACTGATTAAATCTGAATCAATCCATGTATTCAATATATTTTGGGGTGTTTAAAATTTGTCTTCTGCAAAATTTTATATTCCAATTGTTTTGTTTTGAGATTCCTGAAGAAGGCTACAAATTTTAATGGCTACAATCATAACACGTATGTCACACTTGTAAGGTTACATGAGTTCATGATGAAGACAACTTTATGATGATGTGTAAAGTATAGTTTGTATATATTGATGAGGATACCTCTCATATTGAGGAACATGGTCCACAAATTGAGTATAGTTATCCACACATGAGGGGTATTTCACCGAACATGAGTTATATCACCATTTAATGTGGAGAATATGGTGATGGTAGACACCTTATTGGATGTGACCCTTGATATTGACCCACAAGTAATTTAAAAACTATGTGCAATGTATTTTAGAACTAGTTATGTGAAAATGAAAAATGAAAACTAACAAAAATATTTATGTATTTTAATATAATTTTTTTTAAAATCCAGTAGTAAATCTTTCATACTATACCATCCCATTCTTATCTTACCATTATATTCAAATGAAAAATTGAAGTTGAACATATGGACATTGGGTCTTCGATATCCATACAATTTGTGGTAGGGTTCTCTCATGGTTCATTAATACACATATTTAGCAATTTCAAGCATATGTGTGTATGTTTCATTTTTTTGGTGACATAACCGAATATCAATCCTGTTAACCACAATTTGAAACACATATACCATTCGAAACAATATTAATAATTATTGCTCATTTATGAGTTTCTTCTAAGGAATATTTAAAGAGTACAAATTTTGATACAAGATATTTTAGATAAAATAGCAAAATATTTTTGTATTTTAATTTAATTCTTTTAAAATTTAGTACTCCATCTTGCATCCCATATTTATTATTATCACACTTCTATTACCATGAAAACTCCTTAATTACACTCATAGTAATTAGTGAATATATGGAGTACTAATTTATTTTGTAAAGGGTCAAATTTGTCTTATATTTTAATCATATGTGTTTCTCTATCTTTTATTTGGTAACATAGGTGAATATGGACTTCATAAACCATGATTGGACACACATGTACTTGTGAAAACACTAATTATAAAAATTTCACATTTCTTGGATTCTTCTAAGGAATATTCAAAAAGTGAAAAATTTGATACAAAATATATCACATATAAAAATTTGTTAGAAGCATCAAGTTTACAAAAATGTTTGCTTCATCCATCTCTAAGATGGAAATCTACACTGTATGTGTGAAAACCTGTCCCTTTGACCACCAATCCTACATCTCCTAAAGAGGTTAGTGAAATCTATTACTAATGAGTTAATCAAGAGATGGTGGATAAGGGAATGTACATGTCTAAATGGAATCCCCTGTGCATGATATCCTTGGTCATTCCTCATCAACAATGTGCAGTCAACCTCAAACCATACGAGACTGCCAGGCTAGAACACTATGGCCTGTAACTAATGGATGTGACTTTCCTGCATGTGTAGTGGATCATGATTTCATAGAAAACAACATCGCGCATTCATATCAAAAACCAACCCATTCATGTCGAACGCATGTTTATCCACACATATAAACCACTCATAGTCATGTTGTATGGATCTCAAATGGAGGAGGAAAATGTACTTTGCTAAAATGTGTGGCAATGAGATTATCACTGTTGTATGGACCTTGGTCTCTGAAGCCAAACAAAGGATCATGTACATGGACATAAAGAATATTGTTACATGTGTGTAGATTATATCATATCATATATGTAAAAAAATAAATGGGTGGCATAATGAGTGTTAAAGGGGACATAAATGTGACAACCTCACTTGCTCCACAATAGTCATGATGTCTATGATGTCGTCAAAACCCAATTGCAAACTACAAAAAAGTGACCTGCAAAGACATATACATTGCACATAAGCTACCATTGTGAATATAAATATTCAATATACATATGTGTCACCTCCCGCCATATCTACTTGAAAATTTTTTAATAGCACACAAATAAGAATAATCAAATAAATAAAAAACAATATAGTCTATGGTCGATTCAAAGTGGTGGCGATTGAGTTTGAAAGCATTTTGTATTTATAGTTCAATAAAACCTTACTATTATGCTGCAATTTCATCTTTGGTCGTTGTTGCATGGTTTATCATGGCCCCATACAAATGAATTAACTAACTCAAGTGTATTTGATCTTGTACGGTTTTGACATACCTTTCATTCAAAACCAGTTTCAAAGATTTTCATGGAGAAACAAGTGAAATATTGACTTTTCTTTCAAGACAAGGTATGTAACCCATGAAAGTGAGGGTTATGACAAGACTTTAATATTCATCCTCTTTCCAGTGTTGAGAAAAATTTGAGCTTGGTAGTTTGAAAGTGTAAGGATTCTAGTTTATGATTTTGATATTGGTAGACATGGAGAATGTTTTTTGGGACTACAATAGTGATGTCATTGAATATTAAGCTGTGCATTTTCTGTCTACTTGAGAGGACTGTGATAACAATTTTTTAGAACAAGAAAATACTGATCATTTATTATACTAAAGGATGTGGTTTTATGTTGTTTATGACCTCTTTTGACCCTTGGAATGTGACTTTTTTATTAGGAGTGAAGAATCCTTTTACATGCTTTGCAAAAGTGGCCTAATGGGGCCTACGCTATAAATTAGAAGTCCATTTTGTAGTCAAGTGTTCCAAATGAGTCATATGATGAAATTGGATATATTGTAGTCAAGTGTTCCAAATGAGTCTATTTTGTATTCAAGTCTTTGAAACAAGTCCAAGTGTGTATATATGTTGTAGTTGGTTAATCTAAGATGTTCCCAAAGTGGGTTGAGCCTTGTGAACTATTGAGCCTTTTCTTGGAAATTATAGCCTATCAGACAGACTAACCTTGTGAAAAGGAAGGTTCTATGTTAAAAATATTCATGAATGACATCCAAGCTAATAATAATCCCAATCCATTTTGAAGTGTGGAAGTGTCAGGAATTTTTTCATGGAGTGAGAAGTATTCTACATAGTTGCTTGCTTGGGTTAAGGGAAGGATATTATCCCATTTCCATGAAACATGCCTACAATTTGGTGATTCAAAACCCATGTTTGCAACAATTTTCCACCATTCATCCATCATAGATAACCATGTTAGCCATGAGGCTAGATTACTAGGGGGGGGAGAATCAGTAATCTACCAAATAACCCAAACTTATCTATCTTAAAACTTAAACTAACATTCAAAAGATTAACCTTAATAACAACAAATAAAAATAAAAAGAAACCAAATCCATCCACAAAATTGACACACCTATTTATCTCATGGAAACCCAAATAGGGAAAAAAATATGGTGGGGATTAGTACCCACTAAATGATGTACTCTTCTAAAGTATGCCTTGTGAGGAGCTTAACCCTGTTAAAAGTTTACAACAACACTGTTAAGTGATACCTAGTTAAGGGATTCACCCTAGGCCTATTAGGACCTTTACCATGTTAAGAGTAGCCTTTTTAGAGGACTATAAACATTTAACAAAGTGTCACCTTGTTAGAGGATTTATAACAAAAGATATGTTAGGATCTACCATGTTAAGGGATTTAACCTGCTACAATTGTTAGGGAACAATAAAATGAATTATCTATAGAACAACACTATCTCTACTTGATCAGATCCAATGAAGCACACAATCTCTTCTCAACACACTTAACTCTTCCCTATCTTGATCGCAAATCACAACTTACACCACACTTCTTCAACACATGATCAACATTTTTAACCTTCAACTTTATCCATTATATAATGAAATTCTAAGTCCACCGCCTTAATCAAACCCTAAATTATGATTTCAAAATATCCCTCTCAAATCCAACATTCCACATAAAAAAATTAAATGCATAAAATATTTTTCCAAGACCGCGTCAGCCAATACAATGATTTACATAGAATGTTGTGTCAACAAGTCAAACATGTTTTTACCAAACAAAATCTTCCTCAATAATCTTCTCCATATTCTAGTATGAAGCAATTTAATGCTAGATCATCACCTCCAATCATGAAGACATGTCACCAAATCATGACTAACTTAATCAATTCCACTACAAGCTTAACACCGATCAAAGATTTATCATATATCTCTCAATAAGACAAATATTGTAACTTTTTAACAACTCCCTCTCTGCTCATTGGTCAAGTATCCTACACAGCGATCACTCAAATTAGTTGCGGTTGCAACTGTAGCATTTGAATACTTTTGACCACCATATCCCGTGACTGCACCACAAGATACATCATAGATTTGAAAAGAAATTCAAATCATCTATCACCTATCACCTATCATTAACTGTTCAACAATTGTATTTTTATACTTCAACTGATCACAAATATCTCATAAGATCACTTTAGTAGTAGTGGTCATGCATTAGAAATTGAGAGACACACCTAAGTCTCCTCCAAAGATAGAAACCACTGAAACTCAATGCAATCCTTCATTAATCATAGCTACGCTTGGAAAAATACTAAAAACATAAATTCAATAATTGACATCAATGAAAATATAATAGTTGATCATCATGTAATCAAATCTAATCATTACATCTTGAAAAATCACTTACCATCACTGCATCAGATATGCCAAAAATCTCCCCCTTTAGCTGGTTTTTTGCATTTTGCTAGTTTTTGGTTTTTTGCTGGTTTTGCTACCCTTCTGTGGGCTGATCATTGTTGGCATTCTTTTTTTGGTTGATCCTTCTTGTTCCTATCTTCTGCTTCATGCTTTGTAAAGGGTTTTGAGTCCCCTTCAAAATATGATTTTACCAGTAATCAAAACAATGTCAAAGGCATAAAAAACACATGATATTTCCTCTACTACACCTGACTAAGAAAAGCACATAACTACATAGATTGTTCCCCCTAAAGAGTACCCCCACAAGTTCAATCCCAACATAAATATATTCAATGAATACACTTGGATTGATGCAACTACATTTTCTTCTAATTCAACTCAGATAGGGAAATAACCCCCAACCTACCTCTTAGATACTCAAATGCATCCTTAGGAAATGGTTTAGTGAAAATATCATTAACGTACTCCTTATTTGGCACATAATCCAACCTCACTTCTTTTTCTTGTACGTATTCTCTAAGAGAAATATATTTGATAGCTATATTATTAGTCTTAGAGTGCATCACTGGGTTCTTTAAAATGTTAATAGAACTTGTATTGTCACAATAGATAACCACCAGTTCAATTACCTTCTCTTGAATTCCTTCTAGAATATTCTTTATTCACACTACTCGTGTATATTTATTTGCAACAACAACATACTCAGCTTTGGCTGTAGATTGAGATATATAGTTTTGCTTCTTGCTTGTCCAAGATACAAGCCTTTCACCAAGAAAGAATGCACCTCCACTTGTGCTCCTCTAATCATCAACATTACATACCCAATCAACATCAATAAACACATTCAAAGAGAAATCACCTTTATGACCATACCAGAGGCCATAATCTTTAGTTCCCTTAAGATATCTAAAGATTCTCTTTACTGCAACCAAATGAGATTCCATAGGATTAGAAGAAAATATTGCTACTAATCCAAGTGCATGTGCTATGTCTGGTCTGTTGTGCACCAAATACCATAGCTTACCAATCGTGGACCTATAAAGAGTCTCATCCAACTCTTTAGAATTATCTTCCTTTGATAGTTTACAACTAGTTACTATAGGGGTACCAACTAGTTTTAATTCTTCTAGCCCAAAAGTCTTCAATATTTCTCTTACATTTTTGGACTGACTTATGTAGATATAATCTTTCATCTATTGAACCTGAAATTGAATGAAGAATTTAATCTCATTGACCATAGACATCTCAAATTATTTCCTCATCTCATTTGAAAATGATATGCTCATTGCTTCATTTCCACCAAAATGATATCATCTACAAATATTTGTGCAATCAGCAACCTATCACCTTTCTCAATCTTTAAATACACATTATTGTTATCACTTATTCTAATGAAACCAATATGAATCAGATATGAATGCAAACATTCATACAATGCCCTAGGTGCTTGCTTCAACCCATATAAATATTTTGGTAATTTGTACACCATGTTCTTTCCTTTTGAATTAGCAAATCCTTTAGGTTTATTCAATACATACCTCTTCTTCCAAAACACCATTAAGAAAATATGACTTAACATCCATTTGGTATACCTTGAATGCTTTATAAGAAGCATATGCTAGCAATATCCTTACACCTTCAAGCATGGCCACAGGTGCAAATGTTTCACCATAGTCTAGACCTTCCTCTTGTGCAGATCCTTTGCACACCAATCTTTCCTTGTTCCTTACCACTTCACATATCTCATTCATCTTGTTTATGAAAAATCACTTCGTACCAATCACATTCTTGTCTCCCAGTCTGGGCACTGATGTCCAACTATTGTTCTTCACAATCTTCACCAATTCTTCTTCCATAGCTTTCATCCAATCTTCATCTTTCACTATTTTAGGTTCAAATTTAGATAACAAACAAGTACTTTCTCTTTCCTTTCTTCTTGTTAACACACCAATATTTCTGTCACCAATAATTTTATCAAGGGAATGAATCAAGTTTACATATCTTGGTAATACCAGTTTAGTTCTAGGAGTTTCTTCTACCATTGTTACTAGTTCCTCCTCATTGACTTGAATATCCTAATTTTCAACATCTTGCTCCACCAGTTGTAAATAAACAAACCCATGATAGTATTCTGGTTCCTTCCTGCTAGATTCATCATTTTTCTCAAAAATTCATCTATTCTTACACTGGAAATTTCCACTATCTTATTTTTTCTCTTTTTCAAGAACTTGTAGGCTTTTCTCTTTGAGGAGTAACCTAAGAATATCCCCTCATCACTTCTTGGGTCAAACTTTCCTATATTTTCATCTCTTTATGTAGCATCTACTCCCAGTTTTTTGAAATAACTTACACATGGTGATCGACCATACCACATCTCATAGGGAGTTTTGTTTGTACCTTTCTTCAATTATACTTTTTTCAATGTGTAAACAACAATGCTCACTGCTCCTCTCTAAAATGTTTGTGAAACACCCTTCTGAATCATTAATGTCCTAGCACAATAAATGTTAGATCCATTTCTTCTTTCAATAATACCATTCTATTGAGGTGTTGTAGGAGCTGACACCTATATTTTAATTCCCCATTCTTCATAATATGTAGTAAATTCATGTGAAGTACACTCACATCCTCTGTCAGATCTAAGACATTTCATGTTTTTACCGGTCTCCTTCTCCACTATGGATTTGTAGATCTTAAACATGTGAAAAGCTTCAAATTTGTCTCTTAAAAATATAACCCACATTATTCTAGAATAATCATCAACAAACAACATAAAATATCTATCACCATAGTAACTTTGAGTTCTCATTGGACCACACAAATTGTTATGAACCATATCTAAAATACTTCCAGAAGAATAATTCTTACTGATGAAACTAGAACTATTTAACTTCCTAAGATGACATTCTTTACACATTACATTGTTTGGTTTCACTAGGTTAGGAAAACCTCTCACTATCTTTAACTTACTAACTTTGATCAGGTTATCAAAATTTACATGAAAAAAACTCGTATCTTAATATTATAATTTAGATGGAACAAGTTACCTCTAGTTTTTTTACCTGTAGCAATCAACTCTCCCAATTTTCTAATAATCCTGCAACTACCTCCATTGAACTCAAATCTATACCTTTAGTTACTCGACTAAGCAACACTTAACAAATTGTATCTCTGACCATCAACCCAGTAAACATCATCATAATTTGTTTTATCATTCAAAGCAATAGATCATTTACCTTTTACCATACAGGGAGCATCATTCCCAAATCTCACCAAGCCTCCATCACATTCTTCCATATTGATGAATTTTCTTCTATCACCAGTCATATGATGAGTACACCCACTGCCAATAATCTAGTTACCACTATGATTCATGTTAGAAAACCAAAGATTTCTCACCTTCTTCTAAGGGTTCTTCCTTTAATTAAACAAACACAATTTCTTCTTTATCTCTTCCATCGGATTCCTCATCGGTAACACCTTCCTCAGCTAGGTAGCATACTTTCTTGTTTTTATACTTGAATCTTCTTGGATTCTCATTCCTATCATTTTAAAGGCATATAGAAACAATATGTCTAATTTTGTTACATGCAAAGCACTTCAAAGGTATCTTTCCCTTATATTTACCTTTCCCTCTAGGCAAATTTCTAGCAAATAAAGCTTCCAATTTCTCCATTTCTCTTTCTTTAAATAATATAGATTCATAATAATTAGGATAAGATGATGAATAACTGTTAGATATCTCCTTTCCTTTCCTAGATGGTGCAAGAGTCAATGATGAATTGAAAACAACTCCAAATTTAGGCATACTATTATCATAATTTCTTAACTCAAATGAAGTTAATTTACCTATTAATGCATCAAGAGTAACATTAAAAGTTCCTAGAGATATGAGCTCTTGTATAGCTGAAACCCTAATAGCATACTGAGGCAATAAAGTTTTCAACATTTTTCTTCCCACATCAACTTCACGAAGATTACCACCAGCACCTCAGATAGTAGAAACAACTTCTTTGATTCTCTGATTGTATTGCTCAATGTTCTCATTTTCTTGCATCCTCGTATCATCATACTTTCTTATTAAATTATCAACATTTGCCTTCTGCACATGTGGATCTCCACCATATATGGTTTTAAACTTTTCCCACATCTCATTATTAATATCTAAATCTTTCATATCAACATACTCTACATCTGAAAGAGTATTAGCAATAGCTTCCATAGTAGCATTATGTTATAACCTTTCCTTCAATTGATTTTTAGTTAGGGTTCATGTAGGGACAAAATACTTATTAACCACATGATCCCAATAATGATCACCCATACCTTTAATATAGATCTTCATCTGACCGCACCATACTGAGTAGTTCTCTCTTGTGAATTTAGGACCTTCCTTTCTAATAATCTTTAGTTCTTTAAATCAAGCTATTAAGATTCACCATAATAGAGGACCAAAGCTATGATACCAATTATTATATTTGAGGTTAGATTATTGAGAGGGGGGAATCAGTAATCTACCAAATAAACCAAACTTCTCTATCTTAAAACTTAAACCAACATTCACAAGATTAGCCTTAATAACAACAAATGAAAATCATAAGAATCCAAATCCATCCAAAAAATTGACACACATATTTATCTCATGGAAATATAAATAGAGAAAAACCACAGTGGGGATTAGTACCCACTAAATGATGTAATCTTCTAAAGTACGCCTTGTGAGGAGCTTAACCCTGTTAAAAGTTTACAACAACACTATTAGGTGGTACTTGGTTAAGGGATTTACCTTAGGGTTGTTAGGACCTTTACCTTGTTAAGAGTAGCATTGTTAGAGGACTCTAAACACTTGAAAAAGTGTCAAATTTTTAGAGGATTTACAACAAAAGATATGTTAGGATCTACCTTGTTAAGGGTTTTAACCTGCTGCAACTGTTAGGGAACAACATAAAGAATTATTTGTAGAACAAGACTAAATCTTCTTGATAAGATCTAATGAAGAAAATAATCTCTTCTCAACACACTTAAGTCTTCCCTATGTTGATCGCAACTCACACTTTACACCGCACTTCTTAAACATAGGATCAAGACTTTAAAACTTCAACTTCATCCATTATATACTGAACTTTTAAGTCCATTGCGTTGATCAAATCCTAAATTATAATTTTATAACATCCCACTCAAATCCAATCTGCCACATAAAAAAATTAAATGCATAAAACATTTTTCCAAGACCGCGTCGACCAATACAATGATTTACATAAAATGTTGTGTCAAGAAGTCAAACACATTTTGACCAAACACAAGCTTCCTCAAGAATCTTCTCCACATGATAGCATTTAGTAATGTGATGCTAGATAATCACCTCCAATCATGAAGAAAATTCACTAGATCATGACTAACTCAATCAATTCCACCACAACCTTAACACCAATCACTGATCAAATGTTTATCACATATCGCTCAAGAACACAAATACTATAACCTGTTAACAACTCTGTCTCTGCTCATCAATCACCTATCCTACACATTGGTCACTCAAATTAGTTGTGGTTGCAACTGTAATATTTGAATACTTTTGAACACCATATCCCATGACTGAACCATAAGATACAACATAGATTTTACAAGACATTCAAATCATCTATCACTTGTCATTGTGTGTGTATTTATTGGACCTGCAAGCTGCAACACAACACTTCAATATGTCATTAGATTAGTGATCAAAACATGAAAGATTAGATGAAAAGCATATAGAAATCACTAAAAATGACATATTTCTTCCTATCTAAGAAGAGTATGATAAATTATATAATTTCCCTCAGATTATGCATAAATCATTCACATATACAAGCTTAGAGTGGAAGATTCAAAGAGAAGTCAAGCTAAATGCCAAAACAAAGTTCATTTTAATGTGCACCAAAAGAATGTTTATGAAATTATATGAAAGATGAACTAAGAATGCATTTAGATTTCTACAAAATTAGAGCAACATAATATTGTAATGAAAATTCAAATAATCAGGGCTAATTGAGCTCAAAATTCATTCCTTTTATAGAATAATTTAAGGAATGAGTGGTTAAGATTGATTTTTGAAGAGAGGTGGAGATTGAAATTTTGGTGATCCATGTGAATGATCCAAGTGTTTTAACTCTCATTGGCTAATGAATTGACTTTCCATTTTGAAAGTGAGGAGTTGTAATTAGGATATTTATTTAATTCCCTTTAATTAATTACTTTAGCCAAGTATTTAATTGTTTTGATTTGATTTAAATAGGACAATGCAATTAATATGAGTTAGTGATGAAATCACTTTGATTTTAGGAGATTAAATTGATTTTAATGAATTATACCAATATTTGAGTAATTAACTTGACATAATTAGGAGTATGATCACACTTAGGGAAAATAGGGTCTCTGGTTAGAGTAGACCAACTTAGGGTGGTTACATTTGCACATCTTTGAATTGATGTGCAAGTAGCGCATTGATTCAAATAATGTCTGATGTTGACTTCAGAAAGTTTGAGAATTTTAAACTTGATTGAACGAAATAGTTGATGAGATTAGTCTCGAAATTGATTTAACTAAGATTGATAGTATCAACTTTGAACTTGATCGAACAAAGGTCAATAAAACAAAGATCTAAAGATATCAATTTTGAACTTGATCGAACAAGAATTGATAATACTGACTCTGAACTTGATCAAACGAAGGTCAATACAAAGCTGCTGCGAGTGATGAGGTATCAATTCTGAACTTGATCAAATGAGAAATGATAATATTGACTCTGAACTTGATCGAACAAAGGTCAGTACAAAGCTGTACTATGAACTTAATAAAGATATGAGAATTTTGTAGGCATAGATATCTGGCTTGTTTAGCACTGAAGCCTTCTATCCAACAGTCCCAACTTGATCGAAGGAAACTGCTATGCCCCTAGTATTTTGATTATGAAGTCAATTTTTTGCTTTTTGAGCAAGAATTTGATTTTTTTAAAGTGTGATCATGCCCCCTCAGGAACAAAATCGAAGGAAAAATATTAAAGTCCCTTTGTAGAATGATAGATCACTAGAAAAAAATAATTGCATCGAGAAAGAATCAATTAGAAGAGGTGATGAAGCAAAGGTGTGTTAAGAGAAAACATAATTTTACCAAGTTGATTACTTGAAAATGTAAATTTTGAGTCTGATAAAATGATGTAGGACCAAGATTTTGAAGAATAATATGCAATTTGTTGATATAAAATCCAAAAAACTGATTGTGTAAAGCTTGCAAATCATTTTCTGAACATAGAGAGCAATTTTGCATTTTTGGGAGACTGCTGCAAATTTTTTACCGTGCTGTTAAAAAAATTGTTTGCACATTCAATTTCATTCTTGATAGATTAGAGAAGAATAAAATTGAATTTTGATAGTTTGGGAAGAGTTCTGGAGCTTCCAAATAGCTCAAAAAGGTCAATATAAGTTTTAAAAATCATTTTTTACTCATTCATTTTCACTTTTATCCTCAGTAAATCTAGAGCTTTATAGAGAAGATGATGGTCCCCATGGAGAAGCATCGATTCAAGCTAGCCTGTCGACATCAGTACCCAGCCCAGTACACACTGTCGGTGAGTACATCGATACCTACCTATTTATGCTTTATGTTTTTCATTTATTTGCATTTTTCCATAGTTAGGAGCCTTTTCATTTTCAATCACATCCCGTGTCTTCGATCACTTATGGTCAATCCCACCTCGCATCCAGTTTTCTTACAGAATTCTGGATCACATCCTGTTAATTTAGGATCCCATCCAATTAGGAGTTTTTGCATCTTTTTAGTATATTTTTGTCTATCCTTTGAATGTGACATGTCTCGTGAAAATAGGATCGCACCCTGTATCCCGTGTCACATCCTGTTAATTCAGGATCATTTCTTGGATTCCCCATTACATTTGGTAAATTGCGTATCGCATCTGGTATGCAAGATTGCACCTAGGAAAAATAGTGTCTTTTTCTATTTAGGAGTTAGTTTCTTTCCAATTTGACTATTTTTCCTCTTTCTGAAGGGCAAAAAGACTTAACTATTATATTTTCTCTGGAGTTTCCTTAGCCAGGATACTTATGTAAACCTATAAATGTGTTCTTTGATAGATCAATTTTGAGGTTGTGTCTTTTCGAGGACCTCATACTTCATGATTCCTTTCCTTATCCTGATTTTTGACAGATGTTGACCTGTAGATTATAGGGCATCTTAGATTGACATCACTTATAGATTTACCCGACATTAGAGTAAATCAAGGGTTGTTGACTGCTCTGGCCAAGAGATGGAATTCAGAGCACAACACCTTCCATCTCCTGAATGGCGAGATGACTGTCACCCTAGAGGATGTGTGGTGAATTATGCGTATTCCATTCATGGGTTGAGAGGTTTGGTTCGAGTTGCACTCTACCATAGCGATTGCTTCTGCATGGAGATACTTTGTAGATCCGACTATAGTCGATCAATATCTTACTTGGGACTACATGTATGATCACTATGATTGATTACCTATGTATTTAGCTTGATTGATTGGAGGCATACTCATGCTTGACAAGGGACAACATGGATTCATGTGTGGCTAGGTAGAGATATTAGAGAAGATGGTTCTCTCTTCTCACAGATTCGGTTGGGGGAGTTGTATATTAGCCCACATGTACAGAGAGCTACATGAGATTGTATATGAGTAATCTCGGAGTATGACTATGTGGATATTGATATTACAGATCTAGGCTCGGGAGCACATCCTAGTTATACAGTCGATAGTAGATAAACAGAGAGAACCGAAGGAGCTATATGTGTACATGTATTCAGGATTAACCCAGCAGCCCCATTTAGGTAAGCTAGAATACTGGTGTCGTGTGTTTGATGACATCATAGTGGTCGAGTGGAGGCTATATTTAGATTATGAGGAGTGGACCTAAGACATGTAGCATATGCCTTTTTTTAGAGTAGGTATTTGATTGGTTGTACCTGGTACACTATTGAGATATTTATTTTTACTCATGTGTTGAGGCAGTATGGCTAGATTTAGGGTATGTCATAGGACTTGATAGCTTACGCTCAGATCTATGATAGGGAGCCACAGTGGGGAGCCTAGTTGGCTTATGAGACCACATAGATGGAGATTAGTTAGATGGTCATAGTGGGATGGGATTACCTTCCTGATGTTGTAGATGATGGGTGCACGAATGTGTATCTTGCACATTTATTATAGTTTCCATTTCCTCGGTTTACAACATCAGATGAGGTAGCACCTTGCATAGAGGATGCCCTTGATTATGATCCTACAGATGACGGCCTAGTGAGAGGTAGAGATGGATCTTGGAGAGATGGGAGACGTGGGGGTGGCCGGGATGGTGGCATAGATGGTAGATGCTCTCCCCAGTATAGAGGTCAGAGACATAGCCAAGATGATAGAGGAGATGCTGGAGATGATAGGGGTGGTGGTGGAGTGGGTGGAAGTGGGTAGGGAAAACATACGAGATTCAAATTTGTGCCTCCACGTATGGATCCAAGTACTTTATTGATCAAGCAACAATAGTAGCAGCAATAGAGAGCATCAGGGTAGGTGCCTAGAGGAGGGGGTGGACCTCCTGGATAGGATCCTCCTAGGGATACTGACATAGATGGATATGCATTATCACAGTGTTGGAGAGAGTGAGAGAAGCTCAGAACTCGAATCACCACATTGGAGACTTTTTTGGAAGATAGGGATAGGCAGTTGGATGTTATGAGATCAGAGAGATGTCCATGCCCACACAAATACTCATCACGGATAGAGAGTTGCTTATTACTTTTCTTTATATTGTTTCATAGTACCACATCCACAAAGAGATCCTTTATATTCCATAGTTTCACAATAGTTAGAGGGAGCTATGCCTCTACCATCTCATCATGCTAGAGTCGATGCACCACCTCCTCCTTCTCCAGATCAGGGAGAAGGTGGCAGTCAGACATGATTTTCTTATGATATTATTATCATTTTAGGTGCACACTAAATTGGTAAATTGATAATTATTTTTACATTGAATTATGGATTTTATAGTGTTGTCTTAAGTTGCAGAATTGTTTAAATTCAGAAGATGAAAGTACACATGCAACATTACAACTATAAACATCAGAAATATTGCATAAAGGTACACCTATTCAACATTATTGTTCATCCAATAAAGATGCATACATTACTATTACATTCATATTATCATATTTCATTGTACTCTAAGTATCGATCAAATTCACACTTTCAAATTCATAATTGATCATTACATTGTGCATTAAAACTGAATGTAGTATACAAGTGTCCTTTCACATTTCATATTTTATGTCAATCAAAGAGTACATTTGCAGAATAGAATCATGATAGAAGTATGGATTAGGGGTCCCATGCATTTCCTTATTGTATGTTTGTTGTCAGCTAGTTGTCTGTCAGGTCTTAGGTCTTCAGGTCCAGGTCTTCATCTTCACTAAGTCTGTAGGGTTTTTCACCTGCATCATGAGAGATAAAATGGTGTTAGATCTAGCTAGATCTAAGCAATGCATGAACCACAAACATCATACAACTACAATCAATTCTTTCAATACTGTATATCTATCTGGTAAATTCAATGTAATAAGGAAATGTGCATCCACACTAAGTGAAAGATAGTATTAAAGGGACTTGTTTTTAAACATGAAACCTTTTACTATTAATGGTCATTTTGATGTATGTTGTTCTTATTTTCAAATCCAGATATCTAAATGAAAGGGACTTAGTGTTTCTAACTGAGAAACCTTTTTCAAAAATAGAAAGAGCTTGTTAGATTAGTGAACCCAACAATCTGAATTTTGATTCACAAGTGTCATCTTTTTGGAATTTTTATAAACTTGATTACTTATTATGTTCACTAACCTAACAAGGTTACAATGTTGTTGTTTGAAGAGCTTAACAAAATATATTGCAGTGTTCAAAATTGACTAGTTTTCACATCACAGTCAGAGAAGAAGATGCAGTACAAAATGACTTGCAAGATGCTACAACAAAATGCCATATTGCTACCAAACAGTCAAGTTCAATTGCCAAGATACAACTACATACTCACTGGTATTGCATATTTTTGAAGTGCCATGTTCAAATAGTATTGTTAAATTCAAAATACATTTTCAATGAATTCACTGTTGTTGTTGATTAGAAAAAGAGAAATGCTACAGAAATGAGCTTAAAGGTTATGAAAATGTTATCGGTATGTATTTAATGGATGTCACGAGCCTGTTCTCAAACTTCATTGAATTTGATTATGATGTGTTTGAGTGTCATGAGCCCGTGATCAAACTTCTTAGACAATAAATAAACATTTTTTCATCTTATTACATTTCTTGTGTCAAGGATTCATATTTAGCATCAATCAGTGATTCATATTCAACATCAAATAGAGGAGATTGAGTTCAAACATGGTAGTTTATACCAGTGAAGTTAGGGTGTTCAATGTTTAAGAAAAATAATGTTTTTCAAAAATGACTGTTCATTTTTAATCAGTTGGAGCACTTTAAAATAAAAAGATTGATGCATAAGAGACAGTGATGCTTAGGCTCCAGTGAAAGAAATTAGTAATGACTGGTGTTATAAAGATCAAATACATGGTCACTATTTGGTAACAATGAAGCTTTAACAATTCATTTTATTCATCTGAGACATATTAAATTAAAATTAAGTGACTGGTGTGTGCTGGTGTTACATCACTAATATATTTGAGGTCAAATTTTAACCTTTATTTCGTCTAATTTTCTACTAATACTAGTCGAACGATCCACAAATGATTTCGTCACTATTTTCTAGTTGAACGTTCGACACAACATACTTAAGGTTGAATGTTCTACGTCACACTTGGTTGAAATTAATATCTACAAATGACAAGTTTATTCATCAAAATTTAGACTAATGTCTGTCGAAATGTTTGACCTATACAACCAGGATTGCAAACCCACGACACTAAATTTCGACACAGAATGGTCGATAGGTAGATTATTTTGTGTTGAACGTGTTGTCCTGAATTTTGCAATCCCCAAAATTGGGGCAACCCTACGCAATTCTCAATGGTTGCTAGGAGTTTTTCTCTAAGGGTGTCCAGGTTTTGCAAGAAGTTACATTTGGCGGGATCAGTCATCCCTTGGTCCTTTTCCATTTTACTTCTTACAAAGCGTCCAGTTTTTTGTTTCTCTTTTTTGCTTTGTTTGGCATTTTATTTTTGTTTCTAGTTTAGTTCGCGTCTTTATGTTTTAGTTACTCTGCAAATAGTTTTCCACGTCTTTCCAAGGTCAGTAAAGAAATGGTCTTTTTTTGGTCGAGCGCATAAAGTTTAAAGCTTATTTTGTATGAGTGATAGATTTTAAACTCTATCTTAAAATTTTGCGTCACTCTGCAAAGTTTTGCTTAGAAATTTTAATGATAGCGAGATCTTGAATCACATTCGCATATCGAATCGTTAAAATTTGAAAGACTCATACAAACATTTTAAGTTTTTTTAGCATTTAAAATAGATTCTAAAAAAATGATTATCACATATGCATATATTGTTAAAATAAATTTATTTTAAAAATGACAAAGATAAAGATGAGATTTATGAAAAAGAGTCTTCTGATTTATAAATCTTATAATTCATTGTGAATTACTATTTAATTAAAAACAATGTATTATTATTATTTTAAAATAATAATAATATCGAATATTAATGTTAATATTAAAATAATAGCTAATTATAATACGTATTATAATTAGTTTTATTTTAATATTAACGCATTGTTTTTAAAATAATAAAGCATATCGTCCTCCTTAATTAAGGTTTGATTTTTAATAAAAGCGTAGCATCTTTTGTTTTAATATCCTATTTAACTAAGACGTCGACTTAGAAGGGAGGCATTGGAATTAGGAAGTGGCGGTTTCATCTCTTAAACATGGCGTTAATTTTCAATGAAATTATATATTCTTTCATATGTTAATAGACGCCATGCATCACTTTAGAGCCTGGGGTTTTGATTCAACACATATGTAATACATATGCCATTGCATATGTTCCTTTATTAATCAAAGCCCACGATATTAGTGAGAGGCGTGGATAACATAACCGCTGGGCTTGCATGTAATTCAAGACATGTTATTCTATTAACAAAGCCCACATTTTTCCCTTTCACTTAAAACATAAATCAAATGCATGGTATCGGTTCTCTTTGAGATAGTATTTGCATTGATAAAGTGTCACTTCTCATCGCATGACCTGGCATTAAAACATGACATTGTTAAAAGAATATGTCTCATCTTTCTAGCCAATATGCGTTGATTTTTGTTTTTAAAACATATCATTTGGTTTCAATATAAGCCAGGTATTCTTTCTAAAGCTCGCGGAAATGAAATAGAATATGTATTAGCATATGCGTTTAAATACATATGTTATCTCATCTAAAAAACCATGGATAACTTTAGTTATCAGGCGTTGTTTTTACAATGATATGCATGGACTATTATTTTTATTAAAACATGCACATCATAGAGTTCTTCTCTTTAAAATGCATGAATGTTTTCAGAAATAATAAAACAATAGCCCACAACATGCTACGATAATTTCCAAAGAGGTGTTGGAGTTGGTACTTTTGAATTTGCATCCACTTTTAATGGCTTTTTCTATGGGGAGAACTATCTGTGTTTTAGTTAAAGTTTTAGACTTATTCTTTTCCAAAAAAATAGCCATTAAATCTGCAGTTGAATGAACTGATTTTCTCCTTCAATAGCAATTTTGAATTTCTATCTTTAATGAAGTCTTGTTTCTTTCCAAGAAGTGGAAGGCATGCCATGATCATAGGCCATGTTTTTGAAGAGTTCTTGCTCTTTTCTTGCTGTTTGCATGCAAATTGTGATGCATGATGAACACTTGTCCTTCCCCAACCCAAGACCAATGATATTAGCTTTGATTTTGACAAGAATTCATCAATTTTGGAGTCTATATAACTCTAAAAATTTCCTCTAAACAACAATTTCGAATTTCATTTCTTTTCCCAAGTTTTTCTTTGAAGAGGAATTTGGTTTTTCTTTTGCATCCAAGGAAGGTAATTTGGTCTTTTCTTTTCTTGTTTGTTTTCTTTATGATTTATTTGTATATACTTTCTTATTCTCTCTCATCTTGTCTGAAAGTTGCATATGAGAATGTTATCTATTCTTATATGCAGTCGGGATTAAAAACCCCATTCCTATGAGGATCTTCCTAAAAGATGCACAAAAAAAAAAATACAAAGTGTTGTCCATCATGCAGTCAGCCCATAAAACTCCACTTTTTCATTTGAAAAAGATGCAAAGTTTCCATATGTCATCATGCTTTGAAAATCATAGAGTGCTTTCCACATATGCAATCCATCATGTTTCGAAACATGAACATTATATCCCTTGTCTCATCTTTCCAAAAATGCGTTGGTCACATAAAATCCCACTTTTATGCACATTTTTCTACTTTCACAAGGGGCTGTCCTTTCCATTCATTCTTGCATAAAAGATAGATTTCTCTCCTCTTAATGATGAAGTTCTTTGTTTTTGGAATTTCTATGTTACAGTCACAGCTGCTGCGATCCTTGCCATGTTAGAGAAAGGATCTACATCACCAAATAATAAAGGGAAGAAAAAAGATGAAATACCAATATGATAAATATCAAAGCTCTGTTGTGGAGGAGATTCGTGACACAAAGATTGGTCATTTGAACATGGAGGAGTTTCTAGAAAGGGTGAAGACATCCACCAAATATGACATGATCAGCATTCGAGAAAGTTATATTCATCATGTTGCTACTTTCCCAACAGCTACATTAGAACCTGAGTTTGTGATGACATGTGCAAGGAATTTTGATCCTACTTCCAGGATGATCAAGGATTAGGATGGGAAGGTAGTGATTAGTCTCGATCCTGATAGCATAGATCGAGTGTTTAAAGTGTTGGCTGCCCCTGTTGTCATGGATCTATCAAAGGAGAAATCTATAGAAAAATGGGAGAATGGTAAGATGGCTTACCTAAAGTTCATGAATGATAATTGGTTGATCACTAAAAGACCAAATGTGGCCCGATGGCCTAAAGGCATGCATAGATCCAAATTCAAGGAGGAAGTTCATCATCTTATCACCTTGCTAAGTTGTGTAGGGGGTTTGAAAGAATCCAATATTTTCGAGCCCTAGATGTATAAGTACTTTTCCTTGATCCTCAAGTCAAGATAGCGATTGTTTTGGGGAGAGTTGATCAGCAATACCATTTGTCGGCAGCTAGTGCAAGTGCCTAATACATGCACTTTCTACATGAATTCTTATCTCATCTACATTGCTACTGCTCTGGGATCTTTCTCAGGGTTATCTACTAAAGGAGATGGGATGTAGTTGCCAATGTGGGAGTATTATGATCAGCTGCCTTTAAAATCTAGCCGCATTCATTTTAGAAGAGTGCAAGATGCATTCTTTGGATACTACCGGTGCTTGTTTGACAAGGAGCTTCCGAATAGAAGGGTTTTAGATGAGGCATGGAGAAAGGTCAGTGAGTATGGGTGTATCTTTCTACAGTTTCCAAACTTCACCTATCTCAGGGTGGGGTATTTCCAGGAAGAGCCATATACCTTGCCTAGGTATTCCATGGATAAGCTTATTCTCATGGAATTGGCTTGACCACTTATGGCTATGCAGACACATCAGTATTCTCTACATAGACTAGGTGTGGGTATCTCTTCATGCAATCCTTTGAGGATTGGTAGATACACACTCGACACTATGCCTAAAGTGAAGTTCATGGAGTTTGAGCTTTAGGAGGTTAACTTGAAGAGGTTTATGGAACATAGTTCATCTAATTGGAGAGGGATGAATGATAAGATCCAGAGGCAGTTTACTCATATTCATCACCTTGAGGATATATGGATTTACCTCCATACAGAGTTGGATATTGCCAAGATGGACTATTTCCGCCTTACAATTAGGCAGATAATATATTTCTGCCTTTCCCAGATTCCTGAAGGAGTTGGGGATGATGATGACATTTTGGATCCGAAATATCGAAAGTATCATCTGAAGAACTTACCCATTGCAGCTCCATGTTGGTCTGTGAAGGAAAGCATGTCCATATGGGATAGGTTTCAAATAATCTTGGCTAATACCAACATTTGGCTAAAGAAAAGGGGCTTAAAAAGCATCCATATTAAGCCTGGCCAAGACTTTGACCTTGCTGGTCCGTTAGGTGCAAAATCAGAAATCAGAGGTAAAGGCAAGGGTGAATCATCTTCATCTGATTTTCCATTAATCTAGAAGTTAGCTATTAAAGGAGGTAAATTTATACCTAAATCTCCTACTTCACATGCAATGAAAATCCCTGAGATGATCAATCTTTCAAATAGTGAGGAAGATTTGCAAGTATCAGTTACTCCTAAAGTATTACAGTCAAAGGAAGCAATTGAGATGCAAGGTGTGCATGAGTCCACTCGAGAGATAGAAGAGCCTTCCACGTCTCCTCTTGACATGGATGTTGATTCATTTACAACACATCTACCTCTTACGCATGCTACAACCATTGTACGAGCCACACCTATTTCTTCTATTGCCCCAGCATAGAAAGAGGACTTGTCACGGGTGTTTGATGAGCTTCATGAGGATCTACCTAGACTTGATACACTCATGGCTAAAAATAATATGGCATCACAGATTGAGTTGTTCATTAAGGAGAAGGTACAAGGAGAATCAATCTTAGTGGCAACACTGGTAGGGGCAATCACATATGTACCTTCTTCTTCTCAAAAAGAATTGGTGACTGACATGGTTTCAGCTGATAGTGTTATCTCATCTTTTGTTCTACCTCCTTGCTTGGGTGTCATTACCCAAAAGAGGAAAAATCTTGAAGTACCATTGGAGGAGGAAGATCTTTATCCTAAGAGAAAACCTTGAGCTTTGAGAATCAAGAAGGCTAAGGTGGTTTCCAAAATCATGGTTGATGATTAGAACGTCAAATATGCTGATGTTGTTGAGCCTGTTTCAGACAAATCCTTAGAACAATGTGAGGACATGGATTATAAAATTACTAGGGTAGAACTTGGTAAGAAATAATTTGTAGGTTGTCAGATGGATGTTCGTGATGCACTTGAACACTTCACAAAGAGATCTGATAAACTTTGGTAAAAGAAGCATATGCTGAAAAAGGAAAACATTCATCTGCGTGAAGCACTTGAGAAGAGTTCTTCTCTTCAAAATGAAAAAGTGTTTTTAGAGGAAACTCAGTGGCATATTGACTATTTGGAAAAGAAGACCAAGGTAATGGACAAGTGGGGCAGGTAGCTTGAGGTTTAGGGCATGATGGTTATTAGGGATGTGCATCACATTTTCAGAAACATCAAGAAGACAACTGATCGTCTGCAAGAGGTTGTTGGATATTTGGAACAACAACTAAAAAATTTAAGTGAAGACTTAGAGGTATGGGTAAGAATGGAAGAAGTTGATCTTGATGTATTGTGTACTTATGAAATAATCTCTTCAAAAGAGATGTATTTCGAGTTTTTGGATCAATTGATGAATAAGGAGGAAGTCTTGAAGAAGTTGATAGCAGATGTTCATGGGGCTTTCCAAGTATGTGCTGAGCATAGGGGGAACATTATCAAAGCTATTGATAGCTTGGCATACAAGTTAGTGATAGATGATGAAGAACTTATTGGTGAAGAGCAAGCCTTATCAGGGTTTTCCCGGATAATTCATCAGGAATTGGAGGATAGCACTTTTATTTGTAGTGCTATGGATAAACTAGCAAGATTCAGAGTTGCTCTGAGTCAACTGCAGAAAGATTTGGGTGGATGCAATGGTGCAATCTCCAAAGTGGCAAGTGTTGCACGTAAAACCATAAACTTAGCTCAACACATAGGAGCACCTAATCCAACCATTGTTCATAAGTATCTTACTCAGTTTGAGACTTGTATTAATTTTCTTTGAAGGTGTTGTTGCAACACTTAGTTTTAGAAGTGTAGAATCTTTGACAGATTGCACGAAAATATGTAAAAGCATTCTCATGTAATCATTCTCAAGGTACATTAGGTCCTGAAGTATTGAATAAGTCAAAGATTAGTTAGTTATAGATAGACTTTGAATAGTTCAAAGTTTGTTAGTTAATTAGAGATAAGGATTGAATAAATCAAAGTGGTTGAGGGTTTCCTCTTTCTCCTCCACTTTTCTCTCTCCTCTTTTCCTATATAAAGGAGGAAGTTCATTGTAATATTTCATCTTTTGTTTGAGAAAATAAACTATAGGAAAAACTCTTGTGTTCATAAAACTTTGTGTTTCATTGTAAGAGAGTTAAGCATTTGAATAAAGGAATAGAGATTGACAGAATTTGTGTTGTTGTCTTGAAAATCAATGAATGTATTCTTATGTTGCACTTATTGATCCTTGTTCAAATTAAATAGTTTATTTGTTTAAATCATCGGAGCATCTTCAATCCAAGTTTTATGAAGACTTTGTGCTTTAGGAAATCGGGGTTACTATAGAAACTAGTGGCTGATATACTCCAAGGACTTAAGAATTTGAGCTTCAGTATTGGACAATAGATTAGAGTACTTATTTAAGGTGACGACAGGAGACTTTGAGCTCATTTTATCACTTCATCTTTAGATAAATCAACTGTTGCCTCGTTTGATTGTTCTTAAAGTCAATCATCGAGTCACTAATATTATTGTTGCAAGGTGAACTGTATGTGTTACAGTTTAGTTCTACTTGAAGCCACCTATGGTAAGAAGGGAGCCTCCCCTATTTTTGAGAGGAGAGAGAAGTCTCACATACTACTGCCTAAAACACACGTTTTGTAAGTTGTAGTCTTAGTGACTTGCAAAATATTTAGCCAACAGTTTTTGGCGACTCCGCTGGGGATACGAACACTATTTTTATAAGGTTGATAAGAAGTTCACCTAAGAATACTTTGAGCTTCTATTTAAGTTTCTCGTCTCAGAGAAGCAACGTAGGACTTTGCACCTTTAATGAAGACTTTGCTTCTTTTACAATATTTTATTGTTGTTTTTGGTTTAAACCTATTATCTACCTTCACTTTGCAATCTTTTTCTAAAATAAGAGTAAAGGATTAATCATTTATTCTATAGGAGAGAAATAAGCAAATTTCCATCTAAAAATATTTTCAAAGGTGATTTCTTCTAGGTTGGTCCAAGAGGTTCAAGCTAGAAGGATTCAAGCAGTATTACCGATGGAGGAAGGGTGAATCGTCAAAATTTGCACCAAGTCTTGCTCAGCAAGCTAGGCTTGCCCTTCTAGCTCCTACATCACCACTCACCCGGACTACGAGTTACCCACCATCAAAGAAAAAGAGCTTGGTTTTTAGTGAAGAGACTTCTTTTTTCAAACCATTAGTTCAATCTACTCCACCTTTTGCTTCAATGGATACAGGTTCATGGGGAACAACTTTTGGTCCTCTTGACCTTACTCCACCTATACACACTCTTCCTCCAGGATCTCGTAAGAAATTTCCCAATTTCTATGGAGATGGAAAGAAACATCCTGATGAACATATTAAAGCTTTCTATATTGCATGTGGTGTTCTCAGAGTAGAGCATGAAGATATGTCAGTGAGGCTCTTTGTAGAGACTTTGCAGGGCATTGCTTTTGATTGGTTTTTAAATCTTGCTACCGGCTCTATCACAAGTTGGGATTCTCTTCAAACCAAGTTTGAAGAATGTTTCAAGCTTGCCAAAGATGAGCATGCTTTGATCGCTCAATTGACTCAAATGAAGAAGGATGTGCAGGAAGGAATGCGCGAGTTCATTGCTAAATTAAACAAGTTGGCAAATAGAATTCCTACTGCTTCACGGCCTACTCCTGAAAATCTAAAGTGTTTCTTCATCAATACTAAGTTTCCTGAAGTCAGTTTTCTTTTGAGACGATCAGTTCCTATAAGTTTATCTAATGCTCCAACTCTGGAAACATAGATTGAAGATGATCTTATCATGGCTAGAAAGATCCGCAAAGATAAGACAAGAGGGAATTTTTCAAATGGAAATTCCTATAATGATGCGTCTACTTCAAGCGATATAGATCCAATGGTTCAAAAACTAGCAAATGAAGTGCTGGCACTGAAGAAGAAGATCTCTCAAGGATCATTTTCTGCCCTGTATAAAGACGTTCCAAGGAGAAAATTTCCTAATGCTACTCACAATTATGGAGCAAAGAATTAAGTGAAGCTTCCTCCTCCTCTAGAGAGGCTTTCTCTTGAAGCCCCGCTAGGCAGGACAGCCACTGGGTACTATGAAAATGATCAACCTGGGGTAATTGCAGATGATTATCAAATAGAGGAGAATGTTGCTCATTATGCTAAAGATGAAGAAGTAGTTGGTGACTCTAATATCAGGTATGTACATTATGATGGTACCGATCTAGAGGAAGATTTTGCTCAAGCCTATGCGGTTATGACACAATCTCAAACAAAGATGGCATGGTAGAAGGAAGAAGAAGATAAGTTGAATCAAGGTACTCAGGTGCCCGTTACCATTGCTAAAAGAGGAAATCCTCTTCCTATTCTTCCTAAAAATAGCCAAGTAAGTTTCGCTCCTCATTCAGTATCTACTAATGTACCAAAACCTAGTGTGTATAATCCTAAGAATCAAACAAACATTTCTCTTATGTCCTTGGCAAGCTCATTCCAAGCTTTTGAAATAATAGACCATGCCAAGAAGACTAAGATCCAAATGTCCAAAGTAGAATATTTACAAGCATACCCAGATCAGCTAGAAAGGCTTAATAACTTTTTCAAAGAATCTCAACCCGCACAGACTTCTATTGCTGTCCCAGATTCAAAGAATCTTCCAAAAAACTTGGTAATAATTCCTTCATCTATTCCAGGAAAAATAGAACCTTTCTATATTTCCCTGCTGATTAACAGTTACAAATTAAGCAATTGTGTCATTGACTCTGGGGCGTCAGATAACATCATGCCTCCCAAGGTTGCTAATGCTTTAGGCTTAACTTCGACAAAATCCTTTGGTAATTATTATTCCATGGAGAATAAACAAGTACCACTTAAAGGACAGAACAAGGATGCTCAGTTTGCATTTTCTTCCTTCCCTGAAAAGAAGATCAAAATGACTGTCCTTGTTGCGGATGTTCCTACCTCCTATGGTATGCTCCTGGGTCAAAATTTCTATAAAGATGTAGGAGGAGAGCTAAGCATGCATATGTCTAAAGCACAAATTCCTGTTAAAGGGGTTATGCAGAAATTACTTCCAGAGAGGGAATAAAGTACACAATGGTGAAATCAGATGATCCTCATTCTCAGATTCTTTTTGAATCAGCTGGCATGGGAAAATATTATCTTCATAGCTCTAAAGTCTCAGAGTTTACTAAAGATTATCAATCTAAAGCATCAACCTCCTTAACAAATGAAGATAAATTTTCAGATGTTGAGGAAGAGTCAGTTTCAGATTAAATACCTGTATCACCGGGGGATCCAGAAAACTCTTTTACAATGGTTGAAAAAGCTATGCCCCCAAGCTTGGCTAATGATGATCCAACTGCTTTTTGGTTCCCAGATACAATCAATTCTAATGAGGTATGGATACTTGAGTTTGATGGCAGTTGTGCAGCAACTGGTTCGAGAGCAGGAGTTGTGTTAATTTCTCCTCAAGGGGAGAAGTTTCCATACTCATACAAGTTGCAATTTAACAACACCAATAATACTGCTGAATATGAGGCATTGCCTCTAGGTATTGATGCTGCACAAAATAGAGGAATTACAAATTTACACGCCAAAGGTGATGCTGAGCTCGTGGTGTGTCAAGTAAGAAATCAATATCAAAATAAAAATGAACAACTCAAGCACTATAGGAACTTGGTGTGGGATTATATAGAATTGTTTGATGCTTTCAACATTTCTGCAATTCCTAGAGAAATTAATGATAAATCTGATTCGCTCGCAGTTTCAGAGAAAAATTTGCATGTCCACAATGAGAGTTAAACAATTATTGATCCACACTTAACAGTACAAAAAGCTCGACTCAAGATTCAAGAGATTTTGGTGTAGATTTTGATGGTGACTGCCTTCATGTTTTTTATCCAAAATCTCTTGAATCTTGAGCCAAGCTTTCTGTACTATTAAGTGTGGATTAGCAATTGTTTAACTCTCATTATGGAGACGCAAATTTTGCTCTGACAGTTGATAATGCTCTTGCTATAAATATTTTACCTTGCATTAATTTCCCTTATAAATAAAACTACCATGTATCAGTTATCCATGTGGAATTCAGGTTGTTTGCTCGGGCCAGCAATATTTAAGGTGCATGAGGGAGGGCCATTTTGGACAATAAACTAGTTTCTTCAGATGGCTATACCGCATGATTTCAATTGCACTGAGAAAGAAATTTCCAGAAATAATAGTGAAATAATATCCCTCAATGGTAGCCAAATGAAATTGAAAACACTCTCAGAGATGTTCAATTCTATTGCTTGACTCAAAGGTCCAAAGACTGCTGTCAAGAGTATGGACATAGTTGAATGTTGTTTGATTGAGTGGCTATCCCAAGAAGGGTTAGTACCTTCTTGGATGATCTAGTTGTTATATGTGATACAACTCTCAGAAGGAAGTTTATGGATTTTCATAGATTTATATGTTTAGGTTTTCCCTAACATTAGAGTATTCATTTGCATTAAAGACTTGATAAATCTTCCAAATGACTAAAGCTAGAATTGCCCCCACAAATATTAATAATAATTTAATAAAGGCTTAATTGAATTGCAAATAGAAAAAATCATTTATAAAACACAAGTTGATTGACTGAAATGATTTGTGCAGTGAAGACACTCATACAAAACTTATAACATTATCTACATGATCCAGAAAAATAGTAGCGCTGGAGTTAAATAATAATACGTTCACTAAAAAAAAATTGCAGTAGCCATTGGTAAGAAAATAACGAAGGATTATTTTATTGAATTTATGCATGTGTATAAGAATAAAAAAATATAAGGATCCCTGACTTAGTAGACTTCTACATCAATATGAAATGGAATAGACAAGATAATAAAGATCCTTAATTGGGAAAACATGGGCAAAAGCATGGTGAATACCATGGTTTGAGTTTGAAAATGCCAACGATACTTAAATAACATGTGCATAGACTTTACAATGATGGTAAAAAAGTGATTTTAATTCTATTTGCTCATTTTTATAAATAAGTTTCAATTTGTGGTGGAAAAGGGAGTATGATTCAATGTTGATTGACAACAAACCATCTCTTCTTAACTTTAAGTAGAAAATTCAGTGAATTAATTTAGTGAAAAATTTCCTCCATTGACAGAATATGGCTATTATTATAGAGAAAGATAAAATTAGAGTATCATGAAACTCAGGCTACCTAAGAATTCATGCAATATGAATTGTGTTATTTTGGACTAGTAAATTTGACTTGAAAAATTCTTTGGATAATTCACATACTTGAGCTGTAGTTATTGGCACAGCGCTAGGGTGGTCAGGAAAAAATTGTTTGTCATCCCGAAGATCTGCAGGTCCAAGAATAATATTGTAAGTGAAGCACAAAGTAAATGAAATACCAGAATTATGATGCTTTCACTCTAAGCTCAACTTACAACCACCGCTTGCTATTAACCGGTTCACTAGAAAGGGCAAGACGAAGCACACATAAATAAAAAAAAATCGTGAAAAATGTCCATTTCATGGTCAAGGAGAAATATTCATTCAGTGAAAATTGAGAAATCTTCTAAATACAAATTTGAATTAGAACCATTTCACTAAAATGTCTGTGAAGCCAAAACAACAGAAAAAATAGAGTGCTAAAGATGCAACATTATCACACCGAGCAACCCCATTTTCAAATCACTCTAGGAACTGATGAGTGTGCTCCAACTATGAGAAAGCTTCAATAAGTAAATCCATATGTAGTGAAGTACACAGATTCTATGCTAGAGAGATATTCCCCTGGGAGCTGCTGAGTGTGCTCCAACTATGAGCATGCTTCAACATGTCAATCCAGATATATTAAGGGTTTGGAGTACTTTTTTTCATTTCCAGTTAATGTTATTTTACTTCATTTCCAAATATCAAAAATTTATAAAAATCGTATATTTTGAGCCATTCTAATTCAAGGACATTACAAAACAAATTGCAGTTTAGGACAAGATATTGGAAAATACTAGAAAAATATAATGACACCTTGTCAGGGGCACAACTCCAATGTTGATCAGAGTTTAATATGGTTTATTGTGTTATAAATCTTGAATTGTGTTCTAGACCCACCAAAGTGATTGCTTTAGCATACATTTTACCTGGAAAAATTTAAACCCATAAAACCATTCCGGAAGGGCTCCCAAACCATGAAACATGAACATATAATAATTCCTAAATTCAACATTTTGTTACTCGTGAGTTTCATGTCATGAAGCCCCCTCAGCTAATTGGGGATTACATGTCAAATTACATTTTAGATTCCAAGGTTCATCTCTCAATCTTCTATTATTTAATTGTTCATTACTTGCTAGAAATAATTCAAAAAGGAATTATCATCTAAATGTAATAATCAGCAATTTCAAGCTTTGTGTATCTTCTTGGAGATCACTTATCTT
>MU227533.1:821051-834270 GCA_018584345.1 Thuja plicata | reverse complement strand
TCAAGGTTTTCACAACAACTATGGATCATGGTACTCATGGTACATGAGTTATTTCTTGGGGGGGGGGTATGGTGCACGTGCACCAATACAACTATGACCATGAATGGTCAAGATTAACTTTAGCCAACATCCTCCCAGTTTGTGGTAAGCTTGGTGCTTTGTGACAGGGTATGGAAATCCATCAAAGAATAATCAAAAGTAGTTGTTTATCAGATGTTGTACTTGTGACTACCCTAATAGACATGTATGCAAAATGTGGAAGCATAATGGATGCATGCAAACTATTTGCAAAAATGCACAATCCAAACTCAGTCTCATGGACTGTGATGATTGCAGGTTATACTTAGTTTTCCATGAAATTACTCTTGATCAAGAGTAAAGAGTCAAATATATATCTCATTATAGACATCTACCAATTAATCCAATCCAACTAGAATTAATATAATAGTATGGAAGTTTTTTGGGACAAGCATTGCTTACTAAAGGAAGGGAGATATTGTAGCCTTAGCAGCACAAAGATTAAAAGATGGAACTAATAATGTTGCAGAGGCTTTATAAACTCTCTTGGCTCTTTAGATGGATAAGAAGTTAAATCTACAACAAGTTCATTTGGAAGGTGATTCACAAGTTATAGTTAATTCCATTAAAAATGGTGAAATGAAAGCTTGGCACATCCAAAATATATTGAAGGAAATATCTCTTAGAGTAATAGTCTCTCAGGTTATTGATTAAATCATTATGATCTAATTACTAACTCACCTATTCACTCTAGTTGCTTAAGCTAACCTTAGGTTTTCCCTTTTAGGGTTTCGTGATTCCTTTTATAAGGATTCACCTCTTTGTTTTTGATAAGGAGTTTTCACATCTCATTGTATCTTCTTGAAACATATTGTTAATATATTGTTTTCTTGTGCATATGATGTCTCCTCTGGCTTTTTGGCCTCCATAGTTTTTTCCTATCTTCTGTACTTCACTTCCTCCATGTAACAGGTTATGCATGCAGGTGTTCTTGGGAGGATAGGGTTTTTCCTATTCTAACATGGTATCAGAGCCATCTTTCTACTCGTTTTTCATGTTTTGTCGAAGTGTTTCAGAAGCTGGAGGTTTTTCTAGCTTTCTATAAGTTTTTTATGTGGATTTAGGGGGGACCTTTGTTTCTAGTCATTTTGGGCTCAAACAGACATTACCGTTGTGCTCAAAGTGCCTAAAAACCCCAGAATCCATATAAAATTTGTCCATTTTGGACATATTGCCTCCGAGGCAAAAAAAATTTGGTTTCCAGTGCCGTACGGGCACGAAAATCGAGAAAAATTTAAAAAAAATCAAAAAACATTGTTTTTAATATTTTTTTTATGTGTTGCCAATGCTTTTTCAAACGGGCCGCCACTGCACCACCACCGCCCGGCCCCCGCCGGCAGCGCCTCTGGCGCCCATGACCTGCTCTACTCATCGCGTGGCCCTCGCCACCCTATGCTCCGCTGCCTCTCGGCTCCCGCCGCCTCCTGGCCCCTACCGGCCACCGCTCCGTCGGCCCCAACAGCCCTGCCAACCTGCCCCGCTGCTTTGCCAGCCGCCACCTCTTGGTCCTCACCGCTCTGTCACCCGACGGTTTGTTTAAAACCTCGCAGGCTTATGCCTTTAAATGACGGTCATATCAGTGACCAGGAGCTAAGCTCTATCCCCCTGCATGCACCATGCACCCAGGGGCTCATTTTTTTTTAGCCCTAGGGACTTAAAACCTGATTTTGTGGCCTTTTTTTACCCTCCCGCACTGTTTTTGCTCTATTTTGAGCATATGGGGGTATTTTTCCAACTTCCATATATCGTCAGAAAGCTCTTTCCAAACACTTTCTGATGATGGAGGTTGGGGTTTTGGGTTCTTCCATTTTGATAGTTTTTTTTCTATCAAATTTTGATGTCTATTTTCTGCCTTCCGGGAGCCATATCTGGCTCATCCGGACTCCATTTTTGGAAAACCAAATATCGTCAAAAAGTTGGTTCAGTGAGCTTTTCAGTTGCAGTGGTCTTTTTTCTAGGTTTTTCTCTAAGTTCTCTCTCCTCAGAGTTTTTCTCTTTCACACTCTGACAGATTACTTGGGTTCTACAAGTCCTGGGATCTCTTCTTCTGTTCTTCTGGCTCACTCTTCTTTCTGAATTTTGAGCATTGTATGCTTTTGTAGCATTCTCTTTTCTATAAATGCACTAAGATAAAGTGCCTACTTTTGCATATCTGGGATTTTGAGCACCTTGTGTGTTTTTTGTACTCGCACTCAGTTATAAAGTGACATGGGGGGTTATGATGTTTTGCCTTTTGTGCTCATCCACCTTTGTCAAGTGAGCGTACCTTCCATGACATTAGCCCATGCTATGTGTCTGTGACACCGCCCTTTATCCTGTGCTTCTACTTCTGTTGCACTGTTGGTGTTCCTATTTCTTCTTCCTATAGCTGTTTCTGGCATTGCATTTCAGTGTTCCTGTCACCCCCTCTCCTTGTTTAGCATTATGGGGGGGGTTCTCCTGTTGGTTCTATTGCTTCCCAGGTTCAATTGATCAGCTCTTCAGACTTTGTCTTCTCTACCTGGTCATGCACTTTTTCAGTGGGGGTTCCAACAGTTACTTTTGACAGTGTTTACAACTTCATGCTTCGGAGATGCTTCTTGCTCTTTCTTGTTCCTTTCTTTGGGACTTTCCCTAGATTGGAGGCTTAGTTTCCTTCATCTAGTTTATTTCTTGTACTTGGGTACTTGATCAGGCCTTGTTGCCGGGACCCTTCTTTCTTTCTTTCTATAGTAGTCTCCTAGGTTTTTGCTTCTCCCTAAGCTTATCTTAAGGGGGGGTGTTAGAGTAATAGTCTCTTGGGTTATTAATTAAATTATTATGATCTAATTACTAACTCACCTATTCACTCTAGTTGCTTAAGCTAACTTTAGGTTTTCCCTTTTAGGGTTTCATGATTCCTTTTATAAGGATTCACCTCTTTGTTTTTGATAAGGAGTTTTCACATCTCATTGTATCTTCTTGAAACATATTGTTAATATATTGTTTTCTTGTGCATATTATGTCTCCTATAGCTTTTTGGCCTCCATAGTTTTTTCTTATCTTTTGTACTTCACTTCCTCCATGTAACAGGTTATGCATGCAGGTTTTCTTGGGAGAATAGGGTTTTTCCTATTCTAACAATATCTACTATTATCCATTCTCTCCCAGACTTCCAAATAAGTCATGTGTTTAGAGAAGGGAATATGCAGGCTGATCTGGTCTCAAAATGGGTCATAACCTTAAAACATATAAATCTAGCATGCTTTGAAATTTTCACTAATGATTTTATCACTCTCTAATTGTATTTGCGGGTGGAACTATGAGATGTGTATCCATTTTATGACTGCAGGAGTAATGCTAATATAAAGTGTTCAATGCAGCTGTGATTTTCTTAAATGATGGATATGCAAGAAAAATTTATATAATAATTAGATGAAGGTGACTAAGAAAAATACAAATGATGGTAGATTACTAGACTACAGTGGAAAGTAGACACTTATAATGAAGTGACATAAGTGAGATGGCATCAGCAATGCTTGATTTACGAGTAGGAACATGCTTGGGATGTTACAGAATGAAGTAAAGTTATGAAACTTGTGGAAATGATCGATATTATGGCTCCCTCTTAATAAATGATGCAATTGAAACATGTAGGAGATGACATAAGGGTACCTTCACCCTTACACTTGCCATTTTTTATGTTTTAAAAATATCTCTTTTGGAAGCCTTCATCACTGTTTATTTAAAAAGAGAAAGAACTCTCTAGTGAAGGTTAAAATCATGGAGGCAACGGTTATTGTGCGGACCCATAAAAAACAAAAATATTTTGAGGGGCTAGCAAGCAAGGCCAGGATATTGGGTCTGTTGAATGTGAAAGATGATATGATAGCAGAGGTTGTATTGGAGGTGTTAGGAACCTAGTTTCAACAGTGCCATGCAAAAAGGCGTTCAAATGTGGATATAATTTCACTGGTTATAGCTTGGGCCCTCCAACTTGGAGAAGCAGAAAGGGAGGTTAAGAGGATAATAAAATTCCTTTTTGATAAGGAATTACTGCTAGGATTGGACTCCCTTCTAGAGTGGGCGAATCTAGGTGTAGGCAAATCTGGGAGTGGGTCACGATTACAACGAATGCTTTGAAAATAAAAATGATGGAATAAAATATGGTAGATTCCCTTTCCTTTGGTGGTGGGGAAAAGTGGATGAATTTTCCTACCAGAGGAATGTGCATGAAAAATGGGGGCAAATCAAAGCCCTAGCAGAGGATGCTCGAGCCCGTGAAGAAGAAAGAATTCATGCAGTGTTTCTGGATGTGCCGAGACTGAGGAGAGGCCAGCGACAAAGGTGAAGGACTAATGGTGTTGAAGAAAAACCACTCTAAAGGGTTTTTTCTCTCCTGTATTTATGTAAAGGATAATATATTCCTAAATTCGCCCATAATCTCTCTGCTCGTTGTAAACTCCAATTTTTCTCAATGGAGTAGCTCGGCCTAGGTTTTTGTATCCTCTGTTAATAGTTTTCGTAGACATATATCAATTTTAGTTATGTGCTTAGCTTCCTTCTCACATATGCATATAATCTAAGTTTATATGTTGAGCCTTCATGGCCATCGTCGGGTAAAACATGGCTTTTGTAATCTGCATATTATGTGCCTATTTCACTCTGTAGATAAAGAGTGCTCAAAATGTAATACTCTCAACATATTAATAAAATACACTGTTATAGACCAAAAATAATAATAATAACAGTATGGAATTTGGAAAGCATTAATAAATTCTGCTGAAGGTTAGTGTTCCTTTGACATATTGAAGAACAAGTTTTGAAAATTTTCAATTTTCTCTTGAGACTTGGACACGAACAGGGAAGGCCATTATATAGAAAAACCAAGTGTTGTATGCTAACTCCCTGGAAATCTAAAATTTAGACACCAAATCAATAAGTCATACTTGTCCCATATACAAAATTTTGATTTTTCAAATGAATGAGAAGTTTTAGTCAAGATTATTTTACCATAGTAACATAACTAATCTAATACAAGGTCTATTACACCCTTGTCAATCCAGTTTAGTCACTCAAAGGGACACTATTGTAAAACCTAAAGACAATTCCCAAAACCTTCTTGATGAAGAACATTGCATAGATATGTGTCTGGTGTCATACTTCTAATCCTCATCTTAATATATAAGTTATTAGTTTAACATTAAGAGATATATATGATATTGTAAAAACATTGGGAGAACCTAGTCAATTATTACATTTACAGAGTGATGCAAAATAAGGGTGATATAAAACTATAAACTTTCCCAATTTCCAAATCTAGATTATGTTGTCACAAGTTTTACTTCAAATTTGAAACTTCAAGTGATATCGCGGTTACAAAACCTAATTATATCACAAGGAGGATTTAAGGATTACAAATCTCTAGTTACTCTAGGGATCCACAAATTGAAAATATTTGGTTAAAACTGTCATTGCTAGAGGACAAGCAATATTGGGAAGAGCATTCTGTCACGCCTCTTTCATGAAACATTCTCACACCATCCTTAGAAAGAAAATAAAAATGGCAATGCTCAGAAAATTGTCTCATTTGTAAGACTTCACAATTTTATGTGATTTAGATTAAAGGATTTATGTGTAAAATAGAGATGAGAAGACAACAATTTTATCACATTGAAGGACTTTAATCTAAAGTCAGCATCGATGCATAAACTTGTGTATATATAGCAATCCATATACAAGACAACAAATACAATGATAAGTTCAAGCACATGTTAAAGATTTATGTATTAAAAGAGCATCAATTTATTGCTATACTAATACATGTGTTATTAATAATTAATGGGGAGTCATTTCAATAAGTTAAACAACAACAATTTATTAGTGAAGGGGAAATGGATAGTTATAGAGAGATGACACTTTTAGGAGGGTTGTGACCATGGAAAAGATATAACCTTCATTACAGATTGAGAGAGATATATGTTAGTGTTTTACATTAATCATAGTTAGTTTTTATGTTAGACTAGATATAAATATAATAAATGTTTAGTTAGTTACAATAAGTTGACAAGAATTGTTAATTATAAGGTAGTTTATATAGGAAAATCAGTGGCATTATAAGCCAATTTACAGTAATGTAACAACAATGAAAATAAATCAACATTTCATTTTTATTATTTTACTATTACATTGTAACAATGGTTTGATCTGAGCACAATTTTAATATGGTATTATAGCACTCAATCTCTCTGTCCCCGTGATAGTGTTGTGCGGTGAGGAAATTGTGTGATGCATTTATCAATATGCTTTATGAAGATCCATTTTTACGCATACGAATCTAAAATTTGAGAAGGAATAAATGTGATTTATTTTTCTATTTGTAATTTTTTGAAGATATCTAGATTATTGTAATGCACATACTAGTGTGACAGGGGAGGCATTCAATTTTAGAGGAGCACCATTGGAAGAAGATGCTGGCAGGGGTTGTTGAATATGGCTTTACATTTTCTAGTTCCATTTTCTTCAAAGTTTTCTAAATTTTTTTCAAAAATTTATGTGGCACATATCTTTCATCCATTGCAATCCTTGAGACCTCTTCCTATGTGTGATACATTCCATCGAGTTTAAGGTACCAAAAATGCATTGGAAAATACCATATGTTGAGGTGTATGAGTGAGGATTGGAGATAAGTAGGCATCAATTGGCTCATCTAATACTTAAAAGCATTTTGATTTATTTGGATTTACATTTTTATCACTAGACATAACAAACCCTACGAAAAAATATTTGCAATCACTGTGAGTATTACACAATATTTAAAAGGGAGGTTTGTGATAGAAACTAAGAGTTTATTGATACCGCAAAGTGTTTGAAGTTGTAGATGGTCACAATTCATCATTTTATCATTGGTTTATTCTCAAATTAAGATGATGTTGTTTGTGAATAAAGAAAATCATTGCAGTACTAACAGATTTCTTACAAGATATGTGAGAGAAGCACAAAATGTGGTGTGGTAAAATTAGGTATTGCCTAGATAAGGGGACATGGGAGTTTATGGCTTGTAAATCTATTGCAAAAAATAAATCGGTGACTATGGAGGATGCTAAGAGTGTCAAATTATAGATTAAGATCATGAACAACCTCTCTAGGCATTACCATAGCACTCAAGGCTGTCTTTGAGGAGGCACATGTGCATTTGGTCATGAAGCTCTATGCTAGCAGTGAGCAGAAGTAGGCAAATATTATCATGGTCCAGAGATAAATTCAGTATTTTGATGAAACACATGACTGGGATACACAAATTGAGCTCATCAAAATACTGAATAATGTCTCTATTGGGAAGATTTATGTTGAAATAGAAAGGGTCTGATTGGTCAGAAAGATTGCAAAAATAAAGGAGGAATAGGGTCTTATTGCTAAGGGGACTTCATGAGACATCAATATTGTGCATCTATATTCTAGAAGATCGGTAGCTCTTTCCATCTGTCTTGATAAGGACATATTGTAATATCTTATAAATACTAAAATTATGCATAGAAGGAAAGTCATCAGATGATGGCTATGTTTGCACTAGGTGGATACACATAGACCCTGAACCCTCCCTCTCTCCATTATGAAATCTCTTTCTATCTTTGTTGAGTTCCAAAATCTATTATGGATTTAACGTGACTATACTTCCAATTATTAGTGCATTTGGCTCTTGACTTCAGTCTATGTCTATCGAAGGGTCTCCTCCCTTTTCCCTATCCTAATCCTCTCATCTTTGATTGGTAGCTCGACTCTTTGTTGTTACCACTATACAAATGTTCTGATTATTAATGCTTCCGCATGCGTAGACCAGTCAATGGGCGTAATTTCTAATGGGAGTTGTGTTCGATGGGTGATGTTACTTAGCCAAAACTCATAGTCCATTCTCCTGATTTCCACCATTACATCAACATATCCCATCAAATGTAGGGCTACAACAATTGGGGGAGGTGACAAAGAAGATCATAAGAAGGAGATAGAATTGAAGAATACACATGGAGGAAGGTATCGAATGGGATGGATAATGCCAGGCCATCGACTATAAAAATAACCCTAATTGATCTGCAGAGAATAAAAAAATCTATCTAAAGTAGCAGAGAAAGAACTTGAAATACACAATGTAGAAAATAATTTCAAGCAAACAATGACTTACAATAACAATATCAGATGCACAGACGATCCCTCCTCCTACTTGCAAATGCTTCGATAAACAATGAGTTTCAATTTTCACAACATGACCATCTACTGCAAAATGACTTTGTGAAACCCTTCCTCCCGCCCGCACCTAAAACAAAATGAAGTGAGTTCATTTGTTTTTTGTTTTTTTGTTTATATCCCAATTTGGTCAAAATTTCCACAATAAATTTAACTAGAGTCAAAATTTAGACCAAATTGGGACATAAACAAAAAAAAGAGAACATCACAAGCCAAAATGGTCTGTGGTAAAAAATAAAGGTTGAAAAATGACCTCAAATGTATTAGTGCATCAAGGGCTAGTATATACAGTGAACTCATTTTCATTCATGGCAGCTTGAAAGAAATAGACTATCATTTCTTTTCAACATTTTAAAATTATATCAAAAGAGAAGAAGACAAAGTAAATGATGTAATAAACTAATGTTTTCAAGCTACAGACATGGAGTTCCTTCTACAAGACCGAAATACACAAGTTTGATGGATAAAAAAGCCCTATTTCAATAAAATGAAGGGTACAGTAGAACTTATCTGCATGTTTCATTCAAAAGCTTGTATCTGTTAGTCCAAGTTTTAGTCCATTGTACACTGTAAGCTTGGACTAAGTCCGAAGCTGTGGCTGAAATATGCCAAGTTTCAAGACTAAGTTCATAAAAGATAACTCCACATATTTCAACCATAGCTCAGAATTAGTCCAAGCTTACAGTGGTTTAAATCAAAGTTCAAAGCCCTTTAATCATGGAGGCTGTTGGACACTATCAAGGAAAGAAAATCTCACATCAAAAGAGGGAAAACAAACAAACTTCATAAATAGGTGTTACAAGTTAAAAGAAATTGTTCTTACCGATTATAACCAAAGATTAAGTCACACTAAGCTCGAGTCTTAAGACACTGCCAAGATCACAGCAAGGATTCATGCCATTCGGAGCTGTGACTAAAGGAGAAAGGAGCTCGAGGTCAAGTTCAAGCTCAAGGCCATGATTCAAAATGTAAAAATACCCACGGGTCGTGAGTTACAAAGTCTTGAGTTGATAAGGAGACTCATAGTCAAGCATTGGGTTCTAAGGAAGGACATAGTCAAACACCAGCTCAAGGCTGAGAAAGGAGCTATAGCTCAAATACATCATTCATGGGCTATGAATCTTCTTTCATAGTTTAAGCTCAAGGCCGGTCTTCAAAGATTAATGATAAAACTAATATTCTATAGCAAGTTCGAAGTGCTAGAAGCTCAAGCTTCTTATCAAAATGCCAAGAAAGCAGTGCCATATTTCAAAATGTATGATGCCATGCAAAGTTCTAGTGGAGTTCAACTTCATATGGAAAGCCTGAGTTCAAGACATGCATGCAAAAAATGCCATTATTCATGGCATAATAATAACAGTGGAGGCTGAGGTAAAGAAACAAAAGGTAACTCAAAGTTAAACTGTATGGAACCCGAGCTCCTCTTCATGCAAACTCAAAATTCATGCTCGAGTTCCCAAGAAAATGAAAATTACTTAAAAATAACTTGAAAATGCCAAGAAAAATAAATCAAATAGAAGCCGAGTTCATATGTAAAAGTATCCTAAGTTGCAAGTCGACATATATGATAGAGAGAGCCTGAGCTCTTCATTATTGTTACTTCCAGTTAAAGTATGATTTTTTACTCAAAAGAATGAAGACACGATCAAAGATAAAAAATAGTTCCAGTCTTGAAAACAACAAAATGGAGTCCAAGTTCAGACAAGCATGGTGGCACAAACCCTAAACTCTTTTTTTTGAAAAGCTACAGAATACAAATGAAGTGTGAAAAAATGCCTATGTTGAAATTTCATAAACTTTGGAGTCCATGATGCATAGAGAGTTAAAGCTCTATACAACTACAATGCATGACAAAACCATTTCAAGTGCCACAATAGCTTCATCAAATTCCATGACAGTGATAAATATGGGTTATGTTGACCATTAGGATAGGATGTCAGTTTTGATAGGGCTTTTTACTCATGCTTTCGAGTTAGGGGTTTAGGTTGAATTTACATCTTAGGTTATTTTGGGATATATTTTAGATGTTTTAATTTATTATTTGATATATATTAAGGTATATTATAAAAGATGTAATTCTTCCAAATATCAACATTAGGATATTATTACTTGGAGGATTAGATTTTTGGCATCACTTATGCTGTAAATTTAAGATTTTAGAGATCATGGAGGTCTTTTGGAGGCTATGTTTTTGGGGCATCATTTGTTGGAAAGTGACAATGCAAGCAATTGTTATTTTGTCATTGATGTCAAACCTTAACTGGTGAGACTATTGTTATCTATTTGAGTACCATATCTATTGTTGATGAAGAAGATTTAACAAGAAGACCAAGTGAATGAATGAGTTAAGGCAACTAAAAGGGTATTTGATCAGTTGGCACTCTGGCAAAGTAATTCATTGTTTATCTTTCAAAGATAGTTTTTCTGGCTGTTCTGTGCCGAGCAAGTTTGGCTTGTGCTAAGCAAAGTTGCTTGTGACGAGCAAAAGTTGTTCAATGTCGAGCAAAGTTGCTTGTGACAAGAAAAAGTTGTTCAATGCCGAGCACCATTGAAATTGCCAAGTGGAAATAGTGATGTTGGCCGACTTACAGTAATTGGATTAATGATGAGAGTTGAGATCCCTGGCCGACTTAGTTAATTTTATTGGGATATGTAATGATAATTAAAGATTGATCCACGTCATTTAATGTATGGGTAACCGTAATTGATGCATTGTGTCAACATTTAATTAGAGACTACTTTGGAGAAGTAAATGTAATGCAAAGATGGAATGATCCGTTGGATCTGACCTAACCTAAGATCTATGATCTTGTTTAAGCGGAAAAACATTTATCTGACCTAGATAGAGAGGTATATGATAACCTCAAGGGGTTATTCACTGTGTGTGGAAGAGTGTATATATATGCAAGAGGTTTGCATAGTTGATTTACTATTTGGCATGATCTAGCAGAGAAGGCAAAAGGCAGAAGTAGAAAGTTGCATGTGTGATTGCTTGACGAATTTCCAAGCAGATCAGAAGCTTGAAATGACAATGCAGGATATCCAGTAAGTTAACATCAGATTTGTAATTGGATCTGAATTCAAAAAGTAAGTTGTATGTACCAAATCACAAACTACTGATTACTTTCTTACGATTGTATCAGTTAAATCCTTTAACAAGGTTGACTTAACAATCATTTGTATAAATACTCTAACAAGGTGACATTCAGGTGGAATGTTCTAAGTCCTCTAACAAGGCCACTACTTGAGGGAGCTAGTTTAGAGTAAAGAAGTGAGACTAGATTATGGGAACACCAAAGAACAATTAGCAGACATATTCACAAAAGCACTACCCAAGGATGCTCATGAGTAACTATGAGGTAAATTGGGGGTGATTCCCCTCACTGAGGCTAATTAAGTTTTGTATGGTACTATTGCATCAAATATTTTATTCAGAATATCTGACACATTGATGCACAGTAAGTCACACTTTAGGATGCTGGCTAAAGTTGTGAAGATGAACAAGGACATAAAAAAAAATAGTCATAATCAAGATGATAGGATTAGCATGATACTAAAGATCTACATGATAATGATATCGACCTCTTTGGCATTGTTTTCAAAGAGGGAGAGATTACCTATAAAGAGGAAGAGATTGCCAAGAAAGAGAGATTACAAAGAAGGAAAGATTACATAGAGGCAGAAGTTACTATTGAAAAAATTGAAGTGATTATCTACTCAGAGGGAGTCTATAGATGATTAGACACAGATGATGATAGTGGGATTACAGACACAGAGGGAGAAATGTTTTACAGATAAGAATCAGAATGAAGCTAAAGACATTAATGAAAATTCGTTCATATCAAGGAACAAAGGTGACTTTTTGGATTGGTTGGTAACTATGCTTGTTAAATCATTGTTTTAATATTTTGTATTGCCATCAATGCCAAAGAGGGAGATTGTTGAAAAGTGACAATGCAAGCAACTATTATTTTGTCATTAATGTCAAATCTTAACTGGTGAGACTATTGTTATCTGTTTGAGTACCATATCTATTGTTGATGAAGAAGATTTAACAAGAAGACCAAGTGAATGGTTGAATTAAGGAAACTAAAAGGGTATTTGATCAGTTGGCACTCTGGAAAAGTAATTCGTTGTTTATCTTTCAAAGATAGTTTTTTTGGTTGTTTCGTGCCGAGCAAGTTTGGATTGTGCCGAGAAAATTTTCTTGTGACAAGAAAAAGTTGTTCAATGCCGAGCAAAGTTGCTTGTGATGAGAAAAAGTTGTTCAATGCTGAGCACCATTGAAATTGCCGAGTGGAAACAATGATGTTGGCCGACTTACAGTAATTGGATTAATGATGAGATTTGAGATCCCTGGCTGACTTAGTTAATTTTATTGGGATATGTAATGTTAATTAAAGATTGATCCATGTATTTTAATGTATGGGTAACCGTAATTAATGCATGGTGTCAAGATTTAATTAGAGACTACTTTGGAGAAGTAAATGTAATGCAAAGATGGAATGATACGTTGGATCTGACCTAACCTAAGATCTACGATCTTGTTTAAGCTAAAAAAGATTTATTTGACCTAGACATAGAGGTATATGATAAACTCAAGGGGTTATTCACTATGTGTGGAAGAGTGTATGTGTATGCAAGAGGTTTGCATAGTTGATTTACTGTTTGGCATGATCTAGCAGAGAAGGCAAAAGGCAGAAGAAGAAAGTTGCATGCATGATTGCTTGACGGGTTTCCAAGCAGATCAGAATGTTGAAATGACAATGCAGGCTATCCAGTAAGTTAACATTAGAGCTGTAATTGGATTTGAATTTGCAAAGTAAGTTGTATGTACCAGATCACAAACTATTGATTACTTTCTTACCATTGTATTAGTTAAATCCTTTAACAAGGTTGACTTAACAGTCATTTGTATAAATCCTCTAACAAGGTGACATTC
>MU227533.1:799954-817566 GCA_018584345.1 Thuja plicata | reverse complement strand
TGAGAGATTGCACAATTATCTAATCAAGATTGGATTTGCAAGAACCAATGACAACAACAACCTGTACTTGAAGACAGAGCAAAGAAAAGGTACATTATTAGCTGAAATTTTTGTAGATGACATCATACTTAGTGGACAAGATGTGTTATGTCAAAAATTTGCAACAGAGATGTAAACTGAGTTTGAGATGTCTATGTTTGGTGAAATAAAATTCTTTGTTGGCTTACAAATTTATCAAATGAAGAATGGTATCTATATCATTCAATCTAAATATATCAAAGAGATACTGAAAACTTTTGGAATGGAAGAATCCAAACTAGTGAGTACACCCATGGCTACTAGATAGAAGCTGACAAAAGATGATGACACAAAAGAAGTGAACCAAACACTCTACAGGTCAATGATTGGAAAACTACAGTATGGTGTACACAGTAGACCTGATATTGCCCTAGCTATTGGGATTGTTGCAAGGTTTTCTGCTAACCCCAAGGAAACTCACATGATGAAAGTCAAAAGGATTCTAAGATATTTGAAAGGAACTAAGGACTATGGTCTATACTACAAAAGAATGACAAGTTTGAAATCAGAGTTTACACTGACTCTGACTGGGATGGAAATGTTGATGACAGGAAAATAACTATTGGTGGATCATTTTTTTAGGAAAGAGATTGATCTCCTGGACAAGCAAGAAATAGAACTGCACCTCACAATCTACAAATGAAGCTGAGTATGTGGCAGCAACAGTTAATTGTTCTAACATTGTGTGGTTGAAGATACTACTGATAGGTATGAAGGAAGAAATCACTGGCCCAGTTGTCATATATTGTGATAACACAAGTGCTATTAATATTTCTAAAAATCATGTTATGCACTCAAAGACAAAACATATAGTTATCAAGTATCACTACTTGATGGAGCTAGTTCAGAGTAAAGAAGTGAGACAGGATTATGTGAACACCAAAGAACAATTAGCAGACATATTCACAAAAGCACTACCCAAGGATGCTCATGAGTATCTACGAGGTAAATTGGGGGTGATTCCCCTCACTGAGGCTAATTAAATTTTGTATGGTACTGTTGCATCAAATATTTTATTCAGAATATTTGACACATTGATGCACAGTAAGTCACACTTTAGGATGCTGGCTAAAGTTGTGAAGATGAACAAGGAAAGAAAAGAAAAATCAGTCATAATCAAGATGACAGGATCAACATGATACTAAAGATCTACATGATAATGATATCGACGTCTTTGGCATTGTTTTCAAAGAGGCAGAGATTAGATTACCTATAAAGAGGAAGAGATTGCCGAGAAAGAGAGATTACAAAGAAGGAAAGATTACATAGAGGCAGAAGTTACTATTGAAAACATTGAAGTGATTATCTACTCAGAGGGAGTCTACAGATAATTAGACACAGATGATGACAGTGTGATTATAGACACAGAGGGAGAAATGTTTTATAGATAAGAATTAGAATGAAGCTAAAGACATTAATGAAAATTCATTCATAGCAAGGAACACAGGTGAATTTTTGGATTGGTTGGTAACTATGCTTGTTAAATCATTGTTTTAATATTTTGTGTTGCCATCAATGCCAAAGAGGGATATTGTTGGAAAGTGACATGCAAGCAACTATTATTTTTTCATTGATGTCAAACCTTAACTGGTGAGACTATTGTTATCTGTTTGAGTACCATATCTATTGTTGATGAATAAGATTTAAAAAGAAGACCAAGTGAATGGTTAAGACAACTAAAAGGGTATTTGATCAGTTGGCATTTTGGCAAAGTAATTCATTGTTTATCTTTCAAAGACAGTTTTTCTGGTTGTTCTATGCCGAGCAAGTTTGGCTTGTGCCAAGAAAAGTTGGTTGTGATGAGAAAAAGTTGTTCAATGTCAAGCAAAGTTGCTTGTGATGAGAAAAAGTTGTTCAATGCCGAGCACCATTGAAATTTCTGAGTGGAAACAGTGATGTTGGCCAACTTATAGTAATTGGATTAATGATGAGATTTGAGATCCCTAGCTAACTTAGTTAATTTTATTGGGATATGTAATGTTAATTAAAGATTGATCCATGTCATTTAATGTATGGGTAACTGTAATTAATGCATGGTGTCAAGATTTAATTAGAGACTACTTTGGAGAAGTAAATGTAATGCAAAGATGGAATGATCTGTTGGATCTGAGCTAACCTAAGATCTATGATTTTGTTTAAGCGGAAAAAGATTTATTTGACCTAGACAGAGAGGTATATGATAACCTCGAGGGGTTATTAACTATGTGTGGAAGAGTGTATGTGTATGCAAGAGGTCTGCATAGTTGATTTACTATTTGGTATGATCTAGCAGAGAAGGAAAAAGGAAGAAGCAGAAAGTTGCATGTGTGATTGCTTGACAGATTTCTAGGCAGACTAGAAGATTGAAATGAAAATGCAGGCTATCCAGTAAGTTAACATCAGAGTTGTAATAGGATCTGAATTTGCAAAGTAAGTTGTATGTACTAGATCACAAACTGCTGATTACTTTCTTACCATTGTATCAGTTAAATCCTTTAACAAGGTTGACTTAACAGTCATTTGTATAAATCCTCTAATAAGGTGACATTCAGGTGGAATTTTCTAAGTCCTCTAACAAGGCCACTCCTGACAGGGTGATTAAATTCTTTAACCAAGTCACACCTAGCAGTGTGTTATTGTAACCTTTAACAGGGTTAGCTCCTCATAGGGCATCACTTCAGAGGAGTGAAAACTTGGTAGCATGTTACTAGTGGTTTCTCCCATATTGGGTTTCCATGTTAAATACTTGTGTCAACTTGTGTGAATGCTTATGGTTTGCTTTACTGTTATGTTTCTAAAAGCTAATTTCAATTGATAGTAAACTACATGATTAAGTTGTTGACTGCTGCCAAGTAGATCTAAAATTTAGAAAGTTTTATTTTCTACATCTAGACCTAAGGATAATTGATTCACCCCTCCCCTCTCATTTATTCTTAATTAATTCTAACATCATTTGAGCCTAAAATTTAAGAGTATCTATCTGTTTAGGAGCACCTTTTTTTTGGGGGGGGGGGATTTCATTTTCAAAATTGGCCTTAGGGGCTATATAACTGAACTTCTTATTCATTTTTGGGGGTTTAGAATTTGGGGATTAAGAGGTATTAGTGAACATGTTGTTCCTTTGCATCTTTTCCTTGTATTTTGTAACCATTTTTGCAGATTTTGAAGATAATAGAGCTAGCCTTAAAATTCGTATATCTTTTCAGATTTTTTCTATCTATCCTTCCAAGTTTTCTGCATTTAAGTGTATTGTGTCTTTTAAGCATAGATTAGTGAATTGTTCCAAATTCCTATTCTAAGTTATAAAGAATAAACCTTTTGTATAAAGTACCTATTTGTTGGTTGAATTTTTTACCATTAGTGGCACCAAACCCTAATAGTAAATTCTTGGTCATCCTAGGTGTTGTGAAGTGAAAATTATTACAAAGTTCAGTAATGTATATCCTATAGATACAGATTTACAATTCTAACAAATCTAAATCCATTTTGGTGTATCACCTTATTAATCAGTATTCATTTTTTAGTTATCCTTCTCTATTTTCCCAAAACCACAAAAATTAGTATTAGGTGATATTCCAAATTCAATAGGAACCAGCCTAGAATCTAGAGACTCATTCTCTCTTCCACCAAGGAGAACATTTCCATGTTTCAATAGGATAGCTAGATTCCAAATCAAGCTATAGGCGCATTCTTGATTGACAACATTTTTTGGCACGCCCCATGGGACCCGAACTGCTACACAGTTCTTACAAGATATTTTTGTTATTGTTGTTTTGGTATGAACAACAATATTTCTTCCTTTGAGAAGGTATTTTACCAGCACCTGATGACTCTAGTTAAAGGTTTTATTGAAGATTCAGTTGTACACTTATTTTAATGAGAAGGACTCCTAGCAAAGGATTCATTTATCAAGAGTTACAACCCAGCAGAAGAGGCAACAGATCAGCAAGAAGAAGCAAAGCATCTCAAGCTACAGGAGAAAGAGCCTCTTTGATGGGGTCTCATTTTTACTATTTGAAAATCCTATCTTTGAGGACCAAGTTGCCATTTCTGAAATCCATGAGGTAATTATTGAATATTTTAGTTTTCCTGAAGATTTAAGTGTTATTGACAATTCTGGATCAGAATTACCCATTTTTGAGGGATCATCAAATGATCAATTCATTGTTGTAGCATCCACCAGTGGTACTGCTACCCAAGGACTGAAAACATATCAAAGGAAGGTAACTCAATCTAATAAATCTATTGTAGCACCTATAGTCCAACAACAAGTACCACCAGTACAAATGGATTTGAATTTGCCTTTTGTGGCCTTTGATGCTGGCAGCCCATTACAAATTGTTTTTCATCATGACATTCCACCAGCAACACTAAAAGGTTTGATGTATTTCAATGGTGAGAATCACATTTCAAAAATTGAGCATATTAAAGATATCGCTACTCTATGTGGATTACATCGAGTTACTCATGATGATGTAGCATTGAAACTATTAGCAGCTTCACTTAAGGGTAAAGCATCAATTTGGTTTAGAATTTTTCCAGTTAATTCTATTGGTACATGGGATGAGTTAGGGATTGTTTTGATCAGTAAATTTGAAGATGGGTCAGATAATTTGTCTTTGGTTGAGCAGCTAACTACTATTAAGAGAAATATCAATGAGCATATTTTTTACTTTAATTTTTATTTTCAAAGAACTTGGGACATAATTCAAAGATCTGTTAAACCATCTAATGACTATGTATTCCTTTTCTATTTGAAAGCATTTAATAGTGATATTGCACTTATGATACAGTCTATGGGAGGTAATACTTTACTTAATTCTTATGGTGTTATTGTTAGAGATGAGAACAACTTGATACAAGCTAGAAAATTACCTCCAAGGCCTCCAATGCCTTATTGTGCAGAGATACAACCAATTGTACTAGTTTTCATACCACCTATTATTGTTGTTCCTCCATTACCAGCACTTAATATGTAGGTTGTAGTAGAAGAACATGTTGCTTCAGCTCCTATTAGGGAGATAAAGGAGTAGACTATGGAGCTAAAAGAAACAAATGATAGCATTCTGAGAACTTTGCAGAATTATGACAATGAGATAAGAAACGTGAAGAAGCAACAAGACCAATACAATAGGCCTCCTCAAGCGAATTATCAGCAGAATAGGCCATTGAATCAATCTTTTGGTTCAAACTAGCCTAGGAAAGCTCAAGGACAACAAAGAGGTTACAATCAAAGAGCTAGTCAAACATATAATTATGCAACTCTGAGTAATTCCAAGGAGTTAACAGTAATTCCTCAAGTTAATTATGTACAAGAAGTGGAATGGTGCAACACATGCAATGATGGGCATTATTGATTGGATTGCCCTCATGCACTTGAATCTAGAAGACATGATGTTTTGAAGGGATAGTTGGTTGATAGCCAAACAGAGGTATAGTATGATCAATCACAAACACATGGTAATCCTGATGTGTCTTTCATTAATTTTAGTAATGATAATATTATTTTAGCAAAAAATTTTGATCCAACCCAAGTGTGGAGACCTATAGCAGTAGGAAATAGGTTAAAAGTGAAGGCTGAAAATGACCAACATCCAAATGATAAAGTACAACAACCTACCTTTACAGTATAACAACAAACAAAGCAGCATTTACAAGCTCAAAAAGGAGCATAACAGTCAATTTAGACAACAAATGAGCCTATTGTTTTAAAACAACACCAAAAGGTTAGTGTTCATAACTTCAATATTGTTGATGATTTAAAGTAGACAAATGTTCCCTTTTCCATGTGGGATGTTTTGGCTCTTCTAGGCCAAAAGGACATGTTACAAGAGGCATTACAAGCACTTAAATTATCTGACAAAGTCTTGTCTCAGCAAACCCCTAAGGTTTTAGTTGCTACAAGTGCAAGTACATCCCAACAATTAGCTAAATTGATTAAACCTCCTCCATTTTATGTCACTATCATTATAGGACAACACCTAGTTCACAAGTGCATGATTGATTCTGGTGCTACTAGCTTGGTTATGCCAAAGAAAATTATAGACCAGCTAGGACTCAAATATGAGCCACTTGAAAGAGGGGTAGTTCAATTAGATGGGACAACAGTTGCAACTGTAGGAGTTATAAAGAATTTTGACTTAACTCTGCATGTTTGACCTAATTTTTCAGTTCCTATGGATGTTTACATTATAGATTTTCCCCCTAACTTCTCTATATGCTTGTCAAGAGAATTTAGTGCTAAGATAGGAGGTTATCTATTAGTAGACTAGACTCACATGATTTTCCACACAAGGTATAGTACTAAGGTGACTATACCCTCAGAGCCCATTGCAAAATTATGTGTTGAACAGTATGTTGCTAGTGCTGGAAATGAATCAGCAATTGTGTTATTTGATCAAGAGGAAATATCTGATGTTTTTGAAGCTCAAACACAAATAAGTAAAATTACTAATGTTTTGTTAGATGATTGGGCTATTGAAAATATAATAATTTTGAATGAACATATTGAGGAGCCAAGTTTGGGTAATTATGTTATCCATGAGATTTCTGATTTTCTTCCAGTAGTGGTAAAAAGTGCAGATTTAGATTCGGAACAACAATCTAATGTTGTTTGGAAGCTATTTTTTGATGGATCACGCAGAAAAATAGGTGTAGGAGGGGGTTGTATGCTGGTTTCACCAGCAAATGAAAGGTATTATGCTTCTTTCAGATTCACTTTTAGTTGTACAAACAATGTTGCTGAATAGGAAGCCCTCATAAATGGATTGAAGTGGGTCATTAAAAGAGGTATTAGTTGTTTGCAAGTTTACAGTGATTCAGAATTAATTGTGAATCAAGTTAAGAATGTTCATGCAACTAAGAATGATTTATAAAAAAAATACAAGCATGTTGTATGGGATTTGATTGAAGGTTTTGAAGCTTTTAATCTGCAATCTATTCCTAGAAATTAGAATAAACATGCTGATAGGCTTGCTGCTATTGGAGTCCAGTATGATATTCCAACAGAAATAAGCAATAGTAAGGGGCTGAATTATGTTAAAATAATTGTTATACCTCTTGTCCCTAACAATGTTGATTGTTGGCAAGTTTTTGAATCTGACCAACATATTGATAACTTCTTAAGAGAGGAAGTTGAGTTTGCACAACCAAACCAGCAAAGATTGTAGGAGCAATATGAAGACCAGATCATTCTATTAAGGACAAATAAGATGCCCAAAGGTCCTGTGACCTTAGAATCTATGTTTAGTACTAATGATCAATTTAAAAAGGATAAATCCAGCTTGAAAATTAAAGAGGAGCATTATGAGGAAATTTCTATTGCAAAGGATAAAGTGCTAAAAATTGGAAAGTTATGTACACCTAAAGAGCATCAAACCTTTGTGAACTTATGCAATGAATTTTATGATATTATTTCTTGGAGCTATTCAAATTTGAAAGGGTTTGATCCAAATATTTCTCAACATACAATTGAATTATAACTAGGAGCCAAGCCAGATAGGCAAAAATAGAGGCCAATAAATCTAGAACTAGAGCCTCTCATGATTAAAGAATTAAATAAATTGATTGAGAGAAATATCATTTTTCCAATAAAACATACTTCATGGGTATCCAATCTCATTCCTGTTAGGAAAAAGAATGGAGAAATCAGATTATGTGTTGATTTTTGTGACTTGAACAGAGCTTCATTAAAGGATAAACATCCTTTGCCTTCAATGGAACAAATCTTGCAGGTTGTTTCAGGTTTAGAATGGTTCTCATTGCTGGATGGTTTCTCTGGTTACAACCAAATAATGGTGAAGGGAGAGGATAGATTCAAGACAACATTTACAACCAAATGGGGAACTATGGCTTATCAAAAGATGCCATTTGGTTTATGTAATGTAGGAGCAACCTTTCAAAAGGCTATGGAAAAGGCCTTCATAAATTTGATGTACATGTTTTTACTTGTTTATTTGGATGATATAACTATTTTCTCAAAGAATGCATCAGAACATTTTTAGCATTTAAGAATTATCTTTGAGAGATGCAGGGAATATGGTATTTCTTTAAATCCCAAGAAGAGCATATTTGTTGTCCATGAAGGTAAATTGATGGGATTTATTGTTTCAAATGAGGGTATCACTATTGAACCCGAAAGAGTAAGTATTATCCTTGCCTTACCACTTCCTCTTCACAAAAAGGGCCTTCAAATTTTTTTAGGAACAATCAACTTTGTTAGAATATTTATTCCAGATATTGCTGAGTTACTAATGCCATTAACAGCCATGCTCAAGAAAAATATTTCTTTTAGATGGACCAAAGAAGGAAAACTTAATTTTGAATTGATTAAGGAAGCATTAGCTACTACCCCTACCTTGTTAAATCCTAATTTTCCAAAGGATTTCATTTTGTATGCATATGGGAATGTTGATAGCATTGCTGCCATGTTAGTTCAGAAGAATGACATAGGTTGTGAACAACCAATAGCGTTTTTCAGTCAAGGACTAAAGAACTATGAGATGAATTATTCATTTGTTGAGAAGCATGTAATTGTTGTAATTAGAAGTCTGAAGAAATTGTTAGAAACACTGAGAGGGGGGGTGTGAATCAGTGTTTATCTATTAATTATATTTTAGCCAATTAAACATATATCAAATGTGAATCCAAAGAAACATAACACAAGAACACATAACACATGATATGATTACAGAGAACCTTGATCAGAGGAAAACTCCGGTGGGGATTAGTACCCACAAAATATTATACTAGGTATAATGAACCTGTTAAAGTTCCTTTGCCCTGTTAGAAGAAGTCTTTACAAATTAAGTACAATGACCTGGTTAAAGGTTTGACCCTGTTAGGAGTCTTTTACAGAAACCCTATTAGGGGTGTATGGCTCACTGCCCAATAATATGAAGGCTACAACCCTCTGAATGTTGATATGCACTATATCAAAAATGAACTACTATAATGACATTGTTGTCTGATTAGTTTCGTGTATGCACAGATGCTCTTACTCCTTTAAAGAGATATATCATCTTCTGAATTCATTATACTATTCCTCTGTAACTTCTTCTTACATCATAAAACAACACTTGTAACATATCTTTAAATTACATACTTATATCTTCAAATCCGAATAGGCGCGACCTAAAACAAATCACTATTCGGCCCTAAAATAAAAATATACAATGCTTCCGAAAAAGTCAGCCTAAGCGTGTTTAATACAACATTAATTAAATTAATACAAACTTATAACTAAAGTTTCTTAGCCATTACATTGTAAAATCATTCACGCTGATCAAAACTATAGTCGGCTTCCTTGCTCTATTTCCTGGACTATAGGTTTACTAATCTGCCTGTAACTTCTCTGTACTGATGTTCCATACTCTGCATGTTTGGATCTAGCATGTATATACACCATAGATTATATACCTAAGCATGCATGCTCTGGTGTGATCTCTAACACATGCGCTGATGTGTTGATCTTTGTATGTGTCTGTCTGCTCTATTTTCACACTTGGTCATTTTCCTTTCATGACAGAACTTAAGTATGACTTTGTTGCCATGATTGACAACACAAAATAAGTCATTCTTCCTCAGGAAGTCAACTTGCCAACAATTTAGACATATGCTTTCTAACAATAAGATAAATTTGATGGTTGCACATCCTTCTGTTAAGGAATTTTTTCTGAATAAAGATTTCAACACCAAAAGAGCTGCCTGGATCACAAAGGAAACATAATATGACATTGAAATTAAAGTTACCAAGATGGTAAGAGTAAGGGTTTATGTGAAAAACTTGATGGAAATGGAGATAACACTCCAAAAGAGGATTCTGAAGCAATTTTGGCTTTAGAAGATAGTGAGAAACTTCTTGTCCCAAATTTGCAGAATGATTGGGTAAATGATATGATGGTTTTCTTGCAAACATGACATTGTCCTGAAGGTTTGGAAAGATAAAAAGGAGGTATTATAGATTTTAATCTATCCCTTATTGTTTACTGAATAATATACTGTATAGGAGGGATTATAATGGTGTATTGATGAGATGCATCAGTGGAGATCAAAATGACAAAGTTCTAGAAGAATTCCATTATGGACTAGTAGGTGGCCATTTTGTTGCAAGGACAACAACGTTGAAGATAATGAAGGCTGGCTATTTTTGGCCAAACTTATATAGGGATGACTTCATATGGGTAAGAAGGTGTTTCAAATGTGTTGTTTTCTTAAATAAGAAAAGGTTAGCATCTTTACCTCTTAATCCAATTCAAGTTGAACAACCTTTTGTTAAGAGGGGTCTAGATTTTATTGGTCCCATAAACCCATCACCAAGTTCAGGTCGTAGATATATATTAATAGAAATAGATTATTTTACAAAGTAGACTGAAGCTATTGCATTAAAAGATGCAAATGAAACTTTAGTTCTGAATTTCTATGAAGATCTGATTGTAAGGTTCGGAGCACCTGAATCTATTGTTTATGATAATGCTTTGGCCTTTTTAGGCACAAGAATTACTGATTGGGCAGTAAAGAACAATGTTTATCTTAGTACCTCGTCCAATTATTATCCACAGGGTAATGGACAAGTTGAATCAACAAATAAAAATATAATTCACATCATCAAGAGGACTATTGAAGACAACCAGTGAGTTTGGAGCAGCAAGTTACAGGTAATTCACCTTATATGCTGGTTTATGGAAGAGAGGCAAGGTTGCCAATTTTGGTAGAGTTGCCCAGTTTGAGCCTTATCAAGGAATTGGATCTGCTGGACCAGCAGCCTATGGAGGTAAGATTGGATGAATTGATAGAGTTAGAAGAGATTAGGAAATAATATTTTCAGCATTTGGAAGAACGTCATGTTCAAATGAAGAAGACATTTGACATAAAATCTGTCGCAAGAGTCTTTCACAAAGGTGACTTAGTTCTGAAATGGAATGAGATGAAAAGTAGACCTGGTAAGCTTTCAAAATTTGATGCCATTTGGGATGGTCCATTTGTGATTATAGGATGAAATGCCCATAATGTTTTTTAGCTCTCAAATATGGAAGGAGAAGAATTACCAATCCTTGTTAATGGGATCCACCTCAAACATTGCTTTTGAGGTCAGTTGGTGTGAATAAGTGCTTTGCACATAGTTAGTTTCTTTCAGTTAGTTGTAGTTAGTACTTCTATTCCCACCATGGTCACATCAATAAGATACACACCATGCATAATCAAGAACCCATTGGGGTTCCTAGTTATAAATGATGAATACCTCAATAATGTAACCATGGTGGAAAGAGAAGTTGTTTTTCAGATAGTTTGCTTTGCAGTTTTGAAGGTTAGAATGAACAGAAACAACAAGATAAATCACATGATATGTGCATGAACATCATACCCATAACATAAGACATGGATAATTTCCACTGTCCCATATCATGCGCATCATGCTCACACCTATACCATACAACTGAGGTTACTGTTCAATCTCATTCTGCCTTTGAGTTTAGTTTGTTTCTATTTCTAGATAGCATCATCATCATCAAAGTTATGTCCATCATATGATACATGGATAAATTCCACTATATCACATCATAAGCATAGGTTCAAACATCAATGATGAATCACAGGATGTTTTTCATTGATAGTTTTTCTTTCTCTAAGTGCTGGTCAGCACATATTTCAGTTTAGTTGCAATTTTCAGTTTGCAGTTAGTTTCCAGTTTGAGAAGTTTAGTTTTTCATAAAGTTGAAGACTTTGGCCCAATGGATAAGCAAAAGGCAACTGGTCTAATTTTTGTTCAGTAGGAAAACACCCCTAGGAGATCACTAGAAAATGTTATCATTTTAGTTGCACACTAAGTTGGTAAATTGATAATTATTTTTACATTGAATTATGGATTTTTTAGTTGCTATCTTAAGTTGTAGAATTGTTTAAATTTAGAAGATGAAAGTACACATGCAACATTACAACTATAAACATTAGAAAGATTGCATAAAGGTACACCTATTCAACATTACTATTCAGCCAATAAAGATGCATACATTTCTATTGCATTCATATTATCATATTTCATTGTACTCTAAGTATTGATAAAATTCACACTTTCAAATTCATAACTGATCATTACATTATGCATTAAAACTGAATGTAGTATACAAGTGTCCTTTCATATTTCATATTTATGTCAATCAAAGAGTATATTTGCAAAATAGAAAGCATGATAGAATTATGGAGTAGGGGTCCCATGCATTTCCTTATTGTATGTTTGTTGTCAGCTTGTTGTCTGTCAGGTCTTAGGTCTTCAGGTCCAAGTCTTCATCTTCACTAAGTATTTAGGGTTTTTCACCTACATCATGAGAGAGAAAATAGTGTTAGATCCAACTGGATCGAAGCAATGCATGAAACGCAAACAACATACAACTACAATCAATTCTTTCAATACAACATATTTATCTGGTAAACTCAATGTAATAAGGAAATGTGCATCCACACAAAGTGAAAGATAGTATTAAAGGGACTTGTTTTCAAACATAAAACCTTTTACTATTAATGGTTATTCTGATGTATGTTGTTCTTATTTTCAAATCCAGATATCTGAATGAAAGGGACTTAGTGTTTCTAACTGAGAAACCTTTTTTAGAAATAGAAAGAGCTTGTTAGATTAGTGAACCCAACAATCTGACATTTGATTCACAAGTGTCATCTCTTTTTGGCATTTTTATAAATTGGATTAATTATTATGTTCACTAACCTAACAAGGTTACAATGTTGTTGTTTGAAGAACTTAACAAAATATATTGCAGTGTTCAAAATTGACTAGTTTTCACATCACAGTCAGAGAAGAAGATGCAATACAAAATCCCTTGCAAGATGCTACAACAAAATTCCATATTTCTACCAAACAGTCAAGTTCAATTGCCAAGATACAACTACATACTCACTGGTATTGCATATATTTGAAGTGCCATGTTCAAATAGTATTGTTAATTTGAAATACATTTTCAATGAATTCACTATTGTTGCCAATTAACAAAAGAGAAATGATATAGAATTGAGCTTAAAGGTTATGAAAATGTTATCATTATGTATTTAATGGATGCAGTCACAAGCCCGTGCTCAAACTTCATTGAATTTCATTATGATGTCTTTGAGTGTCATGAGCCCATGCTCAAACTTCATTGAATTTTGTTATGATGTCTTTGAGTGTCACGAGCCTATGCTCGAACTTCTTAGACAATAAATAATTTTTTTTTCATCTTATTGCATTTCTTGTGTCAAGGATTCATATTTAGCATCAATGATTCATATTCAGCATCAAACAAAGGAGATTAAGTTCAAACATGGTAGTTTACACCAATGAAGTTAGGGTGTTCAATGTTTAAGAAAAATAATGTTTTTCAAAAATGACTGTTCATTTTTAATCAGCTGGAGCACTTTAAAATAAAATTACTGATGCATAAGAGACAGTGATGCTTAGGCTTTGGTGAAAGAAATTAGTAATGACTGGTGTTATAAAGATCAAATACATGGTCACTATTTGGTAACAGTAAAGCTTTAACAGTTCATTTTATTTATCTAAGACATATTAAATTAAAATTAAGTGACTGGTGTGTGCTGGTGTTACCTCAGGGGATGGTATACAGTGAACTAATATCTTGCAATAATTCAATGTGCAACATCAGAGGAATCATCTTTGAAAGTGCTTAAAATATCATGCATGGCAGAGTATAAAAATAGTGAACATGGTGGTTTTTTATAGAAAGCAAACATCTATAAGTACAAATTGATAGAGAGCCATGAATTTCATATATTTCTCAATGGACCTGTAAGCAACAGTGTAAAATGACTGGTGTATGTTAAGTTTTTCCAAAGTGACAGCAAGTTAAGCCACGACTTTAGTTATATGTGGGTTTTTCATTTTATGCTATCCAATGTTCATTCATGGCAGCTTGAAATAAATAGACTATCATTTCTTTTCAACATTTTAAAAGTATATCAAAAGAGAAGAAGATAGATTAAAAGATGTAATAAACTAATGTTTTCAAGCTATAGATATGGAGTTCCTTCTACAAGACCGAACTATGCAAGTTCGATGGATAGCAAAGCCCTATTTCAAAGAAAATGAAAGGTATAGTAGAACTTATCTACATGTTTCATGAAAAAGCTTGTGTCTATTAGTCCATTGTACATTTTAAGCTTGGACTAAGTCTGAAGCTATGGCTGAAATATGCCAAGTTTCAAGACCGAGTTCATAAAAGATATCTCCACATCTTTCAACCACAGCTCGGACTTTGTCCAAGCTTACAGTGGTTTAACTCAAAGTTCAAATCCCATTAATCATGGAGGCTGTCAGGCACTGTTAAGGAAAGAAAATATCACATCAAAAGAGGGAAAACAAACAAACTTCATAAACAGGTGTTGTTAGTAATAACTGAGAGAGGGGGGGGGGGGGAATCAGTGGCCTCAANATCACATCAAAAGAGGGAAAACAAACAAACTTCATAAACAGGTGTTGTTAGTAATAACTGAGAGAGGGGGGGGGGGTGAATCAGTGGCCTCAAAAATTAATCCTTAAATCAACCCTTAAAACTTATAACCATAGATTATGTCTCAAGTTATCTTTTGTAATACAAGATGAATGCCTTGAAATACTTATATCAATTTTCTACTTGTCAGATTGCTTTGTAAATCTCTCTTTTGTATGATTACCGATAAGTAGTTAACTATTTACCGAAACACAATAAATATGCAGAGTATTATGATAAATCCAGAATTGCATATGTGAAATGTAAAATAGTAAAGTAATAAAACATTAACACATAACACATGGATTTTTAATGTGGAAACCCTGTAAAGGGAAAAACCATTGGGACCGGTACCCCAAATTTTCACTCTTCTGAAGTGAGCTTTGTTAGGAGCCAACACTGTTAAAGGTTACAAACACACTGTTAGGTGTGCCCTTGTTAGAGGATTTAAAAGATAGTTTTTCACCTAGTATCTGGCCTCTAATTCTACCATCCTTGATCAAACACTCACTTGGCCTATCAATAGGTATCGGGCATATCCAATGCTACTTTTATGATCAAACTTTTTGATACTCCTTGGGATGTATCTCAATTGTAAAAGACTTTTAAGTCCTACTTGGTTAAGAGACTTGATGCTTCAATGGTTAAACTGAAACACTAATAATCTTTTCATACATACAAATCAATTGTAGATTTTTAGATCTATTGTAATTCCATTACCTCTCTGATCAATATATTCAATTCTATACCTTTGCTCCACACTGTTCTGCTCTGTGATGCTATCTCACTATTCATCGGTGTCTGTAGAATCTATCTTTTTCCTTAGCTTGTTGATCAGGACTGAATGAAGACTTCTTCTCCTTCAGATTTTCATTATCATCTTTCCTCTTCTATTGTTCATCTCTCACATTACCCCATTCATAATGAATTGGGTTTTCCTCTATATAGACATGATTTATCTTTTCTTGGATTTCTTGATTCTTGGCGTGATCCATAATTCTCGCCAATAGATTTAAAGAAAGATCATGTTTTATCTCAAAGAGATCTTTCCAACTAGACAAATCAACTTTAAATCAATTATATTTAAAGAAAACTCATGTTTTATCTCAAAGAGATCTTCTTGCGAACTAGAGAAATCAGCTTTAAATCAATTACTTATCTCTGGCTTTATCTGGATGATTAAAATAATGATAAGTATCTGTTAAGTCTCTTTATAGCTCTTGACGACTAAGCATTTTTTTGTTTCTAAACTCTCTATTCTATCTGTCAACACTTCAGTTAGTCATTGGTGATAACTGATTGTTCAGTCAGTGTGACTTCAGTTGTCATCAGGATCTCCGTCCTTGTCTTTTCCATCGGGCAACACTGAAATTATTTCCATTGGGTTACTCTGTGTTTTTCTTGTCTGGCAACACTGTAACTTTGCTTGTTGGTAATGTTGTGCATTAGCTCATTGGGTAACACTGTGACTCTGATCGTCGGCGTGCACTCCATCAGTGTATATAGTCACTTAGTGAATACTTTACTTATATGAATTATTGATAGTGTAGCCTTTGATTCATTATTTCTTTGAATTATTTGGTAGTATTTCCATGACCATACATATTATATCAAGTTGAAATCAATGACAGTACAATACATTAACTGATTTAGTGCCTTGCATGATCATCAACTTAACATCTTCAAACATTCAATTAGTTACATGCCATAAATCTCTCCCTTTGGAATTGATGGCAACATACTACATTATCATACCATACTATTACTAATACAATATGAAATATATAGTTTCATAAAGCTTTCCTAATGTAACTCATAGAAATGTCTAGCTATCGGTAAGCTCAAATAGCTTTGATTTGATTCTTGCAGCTTTCTTTCTGTCTTTAATCCCTTCACTAGATATATGTAGAATCTTTCTTTCTCTGATGTGATGTGTTCTCTTTCTGTGTCAAACTCTCTCCCTTTGATTATCCTTTGTTCTTGTGATGTCTCTTGTCTTCAATTCTCTTCCTTTGTATGTACTCTCCCTTTCTTGTTACATTCTCCCTTTGGATACTTCAATGGATATGATCTCTCCCTAAGTTGATAATGGATATAATCTCTGTATGATAATGAGATATCTCTCTCTCTTTAACAACAATGCCAAACAAACATCTTTTCAAACAAGTTTTTGATAGTGATGCCAAATGGATCTTTTCTTTCCATAATATATTCCTTAAATTTCCCAATCCATCGGTAATAACTCTAGTGCTTGGAGTAGATAAATACCTTGTTGTGTATAGATTTGTCTTGAAGTCCATCTCTCTTCTTGCATCAACATGAATGATATTATGATAATATGTAGGCTGATGCAGCCTTCTAGTCAGCTTACTAACCAGTAGACAAGGGTCTGACCCCTAGTCTCTTTCTCAATTACTCAAATGCATCCTTGGGAAGTGGCTTGGTAAAGATATTGGCCAATCATTCCTTTGATTGCACATACTCAAGTATCACCTCCTTTGCCTGAACTTTTTCTCTCAAATAATGATACTTGATGGCAATGTACTTTATTTTAGCATGCATGACTGGATTCCTGGAAATGTTTATTGAACTTGTATTATCACAATAGATAATTATTGGTTCTAAAATTTTCATATGCATACCTGTGAGTGTGAAAATGGGTACCTGTTAGATTGACACAAACACTTCAATAGATCATTACTTTAGCAATATGGGGTTAGTGAAAACACGAAAAACACATAAAACCCTCTAAAACCGATCTATTGCCTTCTAACGTAGGAAGAGTATGACCACCAACATATCAGCCCTCAGAATATGTTGATGAAACAGTGACCAATACAACCTATGTATGAAGGATTTAATTGAAAGAAGCTGAATGATGACAAAAGCATGCAAGCTTACTCTAAATGATGAAATAACACTAACAATTAGTATGCAATGAAAATAGCATGTAATCCTATGATAAAACTAGCAGCATAACAATGCAAATTTGATCTCTCAAGAAGGCTTATTTGCTCTCAAAACAGGCTTCTATTTATAGAAGAATGGGAGAGGGAGAGGGGG